>VDFB02000003.1:656879107-657003395 GCA_007258455.2 Sequoia sempervirens | reverse complement strand
TTATTATTGAGATATATAATTCCCATATCAAAAATTCTATCATCATGATCAATCAATCTTCATCTTTAAACATGACCCTGGGGGAAAAATATTCTTTATTCTTTGGCTTATGTCTTCTTGCTTACTTTTATATCTTATTTTTTCTTTCAATGATGTTAGCCCTTGGGGAACATGAAAACTAAATTTAGGAAGCATATAATACTTAATCATGAGATATGACATTAACATATCAGCTTGCAGACCACTTCAACACATGAAATTGGAACTGAGACACAACACGGACATTGAGAGCACATTTACCAAGCCACAAGAGTGGAGAAATGCAAATAATTTCCCAAAATTGTCTAGGCAATCAACAAAATTGCCAACCTTCAGTAAATAATAGAAATCTCCTCAAAAACACAAGTGACTAGAAAAGATAGGAGTGCAATATCCACAAAGCATTAACATTGAATCCCAATCTGTTTGACCAAATATTCAATGGTGGAGGAATGTAGAGCATTCTCCTGGAAAGACTTCAAGGTAACTTACTAAACCAAAAACACTTAAGAATATTACATAGGCCAAATATTTCTTTCAGTAACACATGCTTCATCAAGAACAATAGGAGAGAGCATAAGACATATTGTAGACCTTCAACAAAATCTCTCCATTGTCAGCAATAATTCTAATCCTCATCTTAATGCTTTTATTCCTCATCTTAATATATCATTTTGAAACTAATCTTTGCTGACAGAAACATAACACTATACAACTTTTCTTGGCATAGAGTTGGGAAAGACATTTAGCCATGAACTTCAACAAATCTTCTTTAGCTAAGGCATGACATCAATCATTAACTTCAAAAATATAATTATTTCCATAAATATTCCTTACTTCACAATGGAAACTAATGCCAAACATACAACAATAACATCAGTGACTACCATCAAATAGGGTTGACATCAATGATGGAAACTTCCAACAATATCCTCAAGTGTTGACATCAATGACAATAAGTGCCAACAATCCCCCCCTTTGGAATTTATGGCAACACACACTACTTACTCTCCCCCTTTGAAATCAAGGAAAAAGGGCCATACACTCCTGTACAAAACAACAAGACATTCTCTAACTTTAATAGGAAATTAGGGAAAAAGATCTTTAATTGAAGTAGCAACACATTCTCCCCCTTTGTTCAGTGGAACTTTTTCTCAATATTTTCACAACTATAGTAAAACCTCCCCCTTACTAACAACTCCCCTTGAGTGGGAGCACACATCAATCTAGGAGAAAAGGATATGGAACATAAATTTCTCCCCTTGGAAAGTTGCATCATCTATGTATTGTTAGAACAAGGAGGGGAAATAACCCCCAACTTCTATTGGAGATACTCAAAATTATCCTTTGAATGTGCCTTTGTGAAGATATCTACAATTTGATCCTTTGTAGGAACATACTCCATTCTAACTTCATGATCTGCAACCTTCTCTCTTAGAAAATGATACCAAATAGAAATTTATTTGGTCCTTGAATGCATTACTAGGTTCTTGGAAATATTAATAGCACTTGTATTTTCACACAATATAGGAATGGGTTCATCATAAACCACCTTCACATCCTTGAGATTCCGCTTCATCCAAATCACCTAAGTGTAGCAAGATGTTGCATCAATGTATTCAGCTTCTACTAAGGATATGGAAATTGAGTCCTTTTTATTGAACCATGAGACCAATCTATCTCCCAAAAATAATGCACTCCACTTGTACTTCTATGGTCATCCACACAACCTACCTAGTCAGTATCAATATAGTCACTTAGAGAAAAGTTATTGTCCTTTTTATACCACATGCTATAATATGGAGTTCCCTTCAAATATCTAAATAAACATTTCACAACATTTTCATGAGATTTCTTTGAAAACAATATTTAAACAAACTAAGATATGTAGAACATCCACCAGAGCTCATATAACTAAATTTGTATGTACACCAATAGGAACAAGTACTAAAACATATGCTTTGAAAATTAGATAGGCATCCAAAACCATCTGTAGAAAAATCCTATTTGAAACTATGCTTGCAAACACCTAAAAACATCAGATACAACAAAGTGTCATGTATTTTACATAGTTGGACATATCCATGAGACTATATGGACAATGCATTTTTTTCTAAGGAATGCAGAGCATTCCAACAAGCCTTCATCATTGCTTTAATCTACTAGAGCATAGACACTTAGTTACTTAAAAAGGTTATACTAGAAGGTGTAAAGATTTGAGAACTTGGATACAACACCTTCACATCTTGAGCAACTTATCTTTTAGTCTGCAAGAAAAAACTTTTTCCCCCGAAGAGATGCAAACCAAAATACCATGACTCTGCCAAAGAGTGTTCACTGTGAATATCTTGGAAATTTTTTGAAACTTTTATTTATTTTTGGTACAAAAAATTGGAATGATATCAATCAAGACAAGTGTACCAACCTTCACACATCCTCTACTTCCACTAGAAACTTCAACAAAGGTTTATTTATGCACAATTTAGAACTGCACACTAATTGATTTGATCCAAATCTTCGTTCATGTTGAAGACTTCAACACCTTTTCCTTTTTAGGGGTCTAAAATATTTTGAAAGTGAAATCTCCCCCTAAGATAATGCACTATCTTAGCTTGACTTGGAATCTTGTGCAGAGTGCACAAGAATAGAATCATCCTTCTTCTCATGATATTCCAATTCATTTCCCTTCTTTTTTTGATAGAGTGTTTCATCCCTTTTTTAATTATAAATAGGTGGCTTCACAAAGTTACTACTGCAATTTTTTTCCTTGTGTCCCATCTTATTTTGTTTTTAGTACACAATTTTATGTTCTAGAACAAGGTTGTTCCTCTTCACCTTGGATCTGTACTCATCAACCTTGTGACCATAGTTGTTGTAGGCATAACAATAACCATGAAATAAGATAGTATTGTTTCTTTAAGGAATAAATGATCTTCTACCCATGTTATTATTTCTTCTTTGTCTAATTGTACAACTAACAGCCTTATTCCCAAATTTATTTCATAGAAAAATAGTAACCTTGAAAGGATTGATTGAACCTGGTAGGAGCATGTTGTCTTGCAGATGGAGGACTTATGAATCCTTTTTGTTTTTGGACAGGGATGAATCCATCTTATTTCTTTCCATTTTGAACATTCTTTTCATCCTTGGAGCCATTCTTCTTAGAGCCTTCAATACAAGCTTTCTCCTCTTTTGTTTTAGGCCTTTCAATTGATTTGGAGGTATCCTTAGGACTATACTTCTTTCCTTTGCCAATTTATTCCTTTTCTCTTTTCAAGGTATTCCTTAGAGTGACAATCTCTTTGTCAAGCTTTAAGCATTCAACACCCTTGTTGTTGAGCTTGACATTCAAGCAATCTTCAATCCTCTTGCCTTCATCAACCTTTATTTTTAAATCAAATATCATACCTTTTTCCCTTTTTATTTTGTTTTCACAACTTTTACCTTCTACTTTGTCTTTTAATTCGTTAGTTTCTTTTATTTTTCAAACAATATTTCATATTTCTAATTTAGTGCCTTTACTTCATTCAGGTCTTTTAGAGTAGACTAAATTTTTCCCTCAAAACCTATTTCCCAATCAATTGAATTGAAGTACCAACCTTCAGTTTCCATTGATTTGAGATCCAGATCAAAAGACAACATGTCTTCATCACTCAAGGAATTGAACTCCTTATATTTCTGAACATTACACTTTCTTTCAATAGTATTAAAGGCCATAAAAAGGGTTTCATCATTTGATTCATTCTCCTCATCTTCTAAGGAACCACTGCTCTCTTTGGAATAGAGACCATTTTTAACCTTATCTCTCTTGTTATTAGCATCTAATTCTTTATAAGGACATTTAGATGAAAAATGACCAATCCTACTGCAATTATAACATTTGAAAGGTAAATTACCTTTATACTTGCCAATTACTTTCTTCAATCGTCTTACAAAGTTAGCTTCAACTTCATCAAGGTCATCATTTTGATCAACAATTTCATCTTCAATATTTTTATTGGCTTTGAATGTAACTTCCCTTTTTGGAACATCTTGATCAAACTCTCTCATTTCAAAGGTAGTAAGAGCACTAAACATTTCATCAATAGAGTACTAATCCATGTCTTTAGATTCTTCAATGGTAGACACCTTATAACTATAAGTTTTAGGGAGAGATCTCATAACTTTCTTCACAATCTCACTTTCTTTAACTTCTCCACCAAGACTATTGATTCTAGAGACAACTTATTGTACTCAAAGCATGTAACTTGTAATCTTTTCATATTTTGTCATCTTTAGAGTCTAAAATATACTTTAAAATAGCTACATCTTAGCTTTCTTCACTTTTGTATCACCTTCATAGATGTTTCTAAGATTTTCCCAAACATCTTTGGCAAAACCGCAATTCATCATATTCAAGAGCTCTAAATCAACTAATCCAAATGTAAGAGAGAATTCTTATCTTTGGCAATGCATTCATATAATCTGATTTAAACAAGATCTGTTGGAGGAGTAGCAAGAGCAGTATAACTATCTTCAACTAATTTCCAAACACAAAGCCCTGGAGAGTTTAGGTGTCCTTCCATTCTTAGTTTCTAGAAAGCATAATTAGTCCCATCAAAGCTAGGACCCTTGTATGAAGCATCATGTTTCATCTTGGATCTTTACCTCAAGCTATTAGGCTTCCTTAGAGGAACTTGGCTCTAATACCAACTATTGAACACACCTGGAGACTGAGGGGGGGTGAATCAGTATACTCAAAACTTAAACCCTTTCGAACCTTAGAAACTCTTCTTAACTCAACCAAAAACCCTTAAGAATATTATTGGAAAGATATAATAGTTTAAGCCCTTAGCAACTTCAACAATGAAATATATCAAAAATATAACTCTAATTAGATCAAAATCAAAAAGAGAAACAAAGAACACACACATGCACAAGGAGACACCAAATTTACATGAAAAACCCAATAATGGAAAAACCACGGTGAGAGTTAACTCGCAATATAAAGGCTCATTGCCAAAAAGACTTACAAGAAGGCTCACAACCTTAGAGAAAGATACAAAAGGACTTGTAGCATTGAAGTGCCAACCAACTCTAGGAGCAAGATATAGAGGACCTAATGAGATTCACTATCTTAGAGTAGGATACAATTTTTTTATAAGAGATTACAATATTTGTCAACAATTCACTTTGTTGACTGAGGCATTTAAGCACAATTGATCTTTCCTTTCACACATTTTAGTACTACCTCTACTGGATATTCAATATAATTTGCACACACACTTCTTCGAACTTGTACACTTATCCTTTCTTGTTGCACTTGAAATGATCTTGCATTTATATCCACTACAACTCTTCAAAACTTCAATTAGGTTGGCCATGAAGAAGATAAACAATGAATTCAACAATTCGAACACCAAAGCATAATGCTGTCCTATCCTGATGATAGAGAGCACCAAAAAAAAATTATTACATATTTCAATGTGATCCAAAACAATTCACATGATGACACATATCAATCTAAGTCGACATCAAGGAAACATGTAGAAGAAACATGAAGCACACAACCACTCATCCCAAAAACATACTTCTAATTAGATTTACTTGATGCAGTCATAAAAAAGATAGGTTAGGACCAAAATATATCATTACATATCTTCAATTGCTAGCACAAACCCCCAAGAACATAAGCAAAGAACCAGGCCCTATCAGCTAGATATCTACAAATAACCTAGAAAGCCAAAATGAGACACATTGTAACACCAAAGAAACCAATCAACAACATGCAGATCACATGGGGATATTCCATGAACATCCAACAACACTTCCATACACTTCCTTTATACTATCATGTCATCAACAACTACCACATATCAAATAGGAACTAGAAAACTACATTCAAGAAGCACATAATGCTTAATCATGAGATATGACATTAACATATCATCTTGCAGACCACTTCAAAAAATTATATTGGAATTGAGACACAACACAAAAATTTCAAGAGCACATTCACCAAGTCATAGGAACAAAGAAATAAATGCAGAGAAATGTAGAGCATTTATCGAACCAATCTGGATAATCAACAACATTGCAAACCTTCAAAAATCACAAAAATATCCTTGGAAATACAGGTGACCAGAAAAGGTAGGAGTGCAATGTCCATAAAGCACTAACATTGAATCCCAATTTGTAGGACCAAATCTTCAAGAGTGGAGGAATGTGGATCATTCTCCAAGATAGACTTCAAGGAAACTTCTTGAATGAGAAATACTTAAGCACCTTGCAGAGGCTAGATCTTTATTCTAATAACACATGGTTGATCAAGAAAAATAGGAGAGAGCATAAGACATACTGTAGACCTTCAACAACATCTCTCTATTTCCAACATTACTTATAATCCTCATCTTAATTATTCTAATCCTCATCTTAATATATTCATTTTGAAACCAATATTTGCTGACAGAAACAAAGCACTATACAAATTTTCTTGACATAGAACTAGGAAAGACATTCAACCATGAACTTCAACAACTATTCTCTAGATAAGGTATGTCATCAATCATGAACTTTAGCAATACAAACTTTTTGCCATAAATATTCCTTACTTCACAATGGCAACTATTGTTAAACATACAACAAGATTCTTTAAGTGTTGACATCAACAACTACCATCAAGCAGTGTTGACATCAATGATGACAACTACCAACAATATCCTCAAGTGTTGATATCAATGATAACAACTACCAACAAGCATCCCACACCCTTGTCCAACCCTTTTTGGCTCCAGTTTGAATATGTAATTATTAGTATTTTATTATTTGAAATTCCAATTTCATTCAGTTATTGGTATTTTATTTTTAGGAAATTAGAATAATTGTATATAAATACTAGTATTTTTCATCATTTGAAATCCTGAAATTTTTCTTAAGCAAATTAAAGGTCCGAAAATTAGTCAAGGAAATTCAAGGGTAGAATTAGCAGCATTATTATAGTGCTTTCATCCATCAAGATCAAGATTACAATACATCAAGAAGAATGAAGCAAATTATATGCAAGAAGCTATTTGTTAGTAGATGGGAAGTGCTCCCCTTGAGATTCATGACATGGACTAACCGCCTCCCATGGATCCGTTAACTTTGTTAGTTGTATCAGGCATTAATAGGTTGATCTTTTTGTGCAACGACAACTATGGGGCCAACAATTGGTATAAGATCCAAAGGTGTTGGGTTTGAATCCCCTTGGGTAACACTGAGGGGGATTTTTATGGTAGATGGTCAGCGCTCCCCTTAGAATTAGTGACATGGACTAACTGTCTTCCATGGATCTATTAACTCTGGCAGTTGTATTAGGCATTAACAGGTCGATCTTTTGGTGCAACGGCAACTATGGGGCCAACACTATTATGATCAACGATACCAAATTATGAAGATATATTGAGTTATCATCTACATGCTAGTTTCAGTGATCTATTATGTTTTGAGAACTAACCTTTTGCAAGTCTATCAAGAATTCAAGGTATCCATCAATCAATTTTTTGGTAACTTGTGTCACATCACTTCATCAAGGGTTTTGTTACATTGGTGGTTGTCGTTTCACCAAAATATTGACTGGTTAATGCCTGATACATCCACCATATTTGTACAAGATCCACAGGAGGTAGTTAAGCCATTTCACGAACCCAAGTGCTATGCTACATAGAGAAGGAAAAGGGACACACTGTCTTGCAACAATCCGCCACAACACAAGTGAGGGGTTTGAGCATGTGACATCGACTCTAATACCAATTATTACATTGGTGGTTTCCGTTGCACCAAAAGATCGACCTGATAATGCCTGATACAATTGCTAGATTTATACAAGATCCACAGGAGGTTGTTAAGCCATGTCACAAACCCAAGTGTCGTGTTGTATATAGAAGAACAAGGGACACACCATCTTGCAATAGGTTTCACAATAAGGTAACATTGTCATTTTTGTTTTATCATTTCAATCAATTATCATTGTTTTGGCCTCTTCTTGACCTAGGGTATGCCCTCTTGATCATCATTATTTGTTGTATGAGGAGGTATAAATACTAAAATAGGGTTTGACTTAGGTAAGACCCTATACAACAAAACCTTTCCCCCTCTTTTCATTTGTGCAGGTCAAATTTGAGAGTTTCAACAAAAGATAGTTCAAAAAATAATAGTGCAAACCATAACCTACAGTTTAGATTTTGCAAGTTCAAATAAAGAAGAGACCAATCTAGGGTGACCCATGCCCTAGACCTATTATTTCAGTCTTAGATTTATGTCACAAGTGCATAGTACTTTTCCCTCCTCAGATCTTTTTTTTTTTTTTTCTAAAATTTTAGTTTTATTTGTTCGATATATTCCATTTTTAGATCTAGGGTTTTATGTCAATTAGGCTTGTTGAAACATACATCAAATTTATCTCTTTTAAAACTCAATAAAATTATAAACCCTAGGAGGTTGGCTCTCCCTTGTGGAAGAAAAATAACCATAAACCCTGGTTGGTGTATGTTTGAATGTGGATTCAAAGTGAAAAGGAGATAATCCTAGTTAACCTAATTGGATCTAAGATCACTTTTTCGACTCTAAAAATATATATTGTGATCATAACTGTGCAAGATGTTACATATAAGTAGAAAATCATCAATGGATCTACATCGCCAACCAAATACTACTTGGTCACAACATTTCAAAAGAAATTCTATCCTAACCACCAAATACAAATGGGACTTTTTGACAAGATTGAGTACTATGTCCAACCTAAGAACAAACATAGCACGATCCAACAATTTGAGGTTGTGTAGTTTGCGGTCTACCCAACTACTAATAGCTCAATTAACAATAAGTAGTATGGGGTAGAGTAGATGGATATGCCAAAAATTAATATTCAAATGAAGACATTGGTTTGAGCATGTCATCATACTCTATTCTTGGAAGATATTCTCCATGACTTCATAGTGCCATTAGTGTCAATGACTAGAATTATATATTGGGAGTTGGGACATCTCTTAAAGACCCTAGAGATATGATGGAGACCCTTTCAATGAAGGTTTATAGTTGGTCAGGAGTTGGGATAGTTCTTGAAGATTATAGAGTTATGCTGGAGACCTTTTTGATAGAGGTCCATAGTAGGGATTTAGGTTCTAGAGTTGGGATTTCTTGTGGCTCTTTAGATCTTCCTATTCTTCCAAGAAAAAGGATTGTGTATAAGGATTTTGACTACAATATTTCATCTTTTTAATGTTTCATTACCACTATACCTTTTTACCTTCTACTTTTGCACTTTAGGGATGGAAAGAACTTTGATATGCAAGATTTTACGATCTAGAAAATATTTAAATTTTGCACTTGCTCATGTATTCTAAGATTCCAAAAATGTTTCACAATTTTCAACTTATGCAAATGGGAAACTTTTGAAAACTTGCAATTACACTTCTAGGAACTAGAAGACTTTCATCATCTATAACTTACACAGTGTATTTCAGAATTTTGGAAAATCTTCACTCTGCATATTTGGAAATTGCAAACTTTTCACACTTCATAGTTTCAATGATCAACATCTACAATATTACAATATTATAATTATTTAAATATCAAAATTTAAATTTTAACATTAGTTTTCACTTTTGACTTGATGAAACTTTAAATTAAATTAAATATAAAAAAATTAATCACAAATTAAAATTAAAGATTTAAATAACTTCAAATGTAAACTTTACAAATTCATCAAAAAATACATAGAAGTTTAAATTCAGAATTAGGGAAAAAAAAATTAATATTCAAAACTTAAATTATATTTTACAACATGAGACCAAGCAAAATTGAACACATGACACCATAATGGAAAATCATCTAACTACAACATTATTACAAATGTGACAAATCACCTAAAATGCAAAAAGTATGACATAATAATATGTGAAAAAAATCAAATGTATTGGAGTGCAATAAAAAAAGTATGACCACAAAATGTGACATAGTGATAGAGTGATGCAATGAGAAAGTGCAATGAATAACTTGCAACAACCTAAACTTGATCTATGATGTTATATACAATTTTTAAAAGCATTGTGACACATCACCAAATGTGATATTCCAACAATTTCTGATAGGTGAATGAACTAAATACAATTTATTAAAAATTATGTGACAAAGGACCAAAAAATTAAACATCAAGGCAATCAATCACAAGCGATTAAAAGATGTGTTGTGCGACTCAACAAATAATTGAAAGAAATGGTTCCCAATTTTGACAAGAATTTGGGACATATTATGAAGGGACACAACACCTCCATACTTTGTCTTTAAAGCATATCCCTAATTATATGCATACCCACATATTCACTATCATTAACCAATAATTACACCTATCTTATTCACTCATGTTCATATGTTTAATCTTGTGGAGCTCAATTTCAACCATGGACCACTTATGATTGACCCCAAAAATTCAAATCCTCAAATTTATTTCTTTTTAAAAATTTGGTGGCTCATGCTTTGTGGCTATTATGATCTAAGTTGGTATGTGTTTGTGAGATTTATTTCTATCTATTTGTATTTTAAGACATTCAATGTGGAATTGATTCATAAAATGATGAGAGAACTACAAGAAAAAAATTTATTCTATTAGCATTTCAATATGGAACACAAAAAGACATCGATTAAATCATAACTTGCATATAGGACACTTGCATGCTTGAGAGTGTTATCTTTGAACATTTGTCAAAGGCTCTAAAACTGATCTAACAAGATGATTGACCTCAAAAAACTTGACCCACATAATTTAACTTCCCCAAACTATTTTTAAATACCACTAATACTTAAACATCTTTAAATATAAAAAATCAAAACAATAGAAATTGTAAAACTTGTGTACAATAACCTGTTGATCAACAATAACCATTATGATTATAAATGTGCAATGTTAGTTACAACATGAAAATCACTCAAAATCAATGAGCTTCCTTGTTTTAAGCCATTAGAGTGAGAAAGTTTCGTCCCTTTGCAATCTGCATCCACAAATTATAATGGCCGACATTACAAACGAAATGTATCTGCATTAATAAATACTAAAGATGGATAAAACTTCGCCATCGTCATCTCCAAACCAGATTCTCGTTAACTCCTCAGTCAATTCTTTCAAGCAATAAGGTTAATAGTAGCTGAAAGACAGGGATTAACAAATGTCAAAATAGTTATAGAATACCAGTTCCATAACTCCATAACATCACAACTCTTTTTAACAAAGCCTCTACACTTTTTATTGGTTTGGCGTTACATTACATAACCATGGCAGTTTGGCTGACAGATTAAAATGGAAACTAAAGAACAACAGTTAAAATAAAAACGGACGGGAAAAAGTGGAAGATAAGACTCTTCAACCATGGAAAAGGCCGTCCCCATTGCCACATAAATTCTAACATCACAGCTGAAAAGGAAGACCTGAAATCATAGCATAGTCCTAGGTAGCATAGCATAGTCCTAGAAGCATTATCACATATCACAAATAAATGGAGAGAGCTCCTTCCACCTAGATGAGTGTGACCCTCTTATCGCCATTGGCTAGAATTTTTCCTTGAAAATACTCAACCATCTCCCTTGTGAAGTGAGACATTTGCATTGAATGATAATGTTCCTAAAATCTAGGCCACCATTCATTGGAATTCAAACATATGTATTTATTGTGATGAAATATATGAAAAAGATAAAAAAAATTAGTAGAAAAGTAGTCGAGATCAATTTAGAATGTGAGAATTGAATTGAATTGACACACAAATACTATCTAACAAGTTAAAGACCATATAAATATCACCATCCACTTGAGCAACTAAAAATTATCCCCTCAAAGTAGTTGAGATGAGCTTGCTTCAATTTGAGACTTTGCTATTGTAAATCTCATGTATTTATTGTAATGATATATATGAAAAAGACAAAGAATTAGTAGATAAGTAGTCAAAATCAATTTAGGAATGTGAAGATTGAATTGAATCGATCGACACACAAATATTGTCTAACAAGTAAAACACCATATAAATATCACCATTCACTTGAGCAGCTAGAAATTATCTGCTCAAAGTGGTTGAGATGAGCTTCCTTCAATTTGAGACTTTGCTATTGTAAACTTTGTGTATTTATTGTCATGAAATATATGAAAAAGACAAAGAATTAATAGAAAAGTAGTCAAGATCAATTTAGAATGTGAGGATTGAATTGAGTTGACACATAAATACTATCTAACAAGTAAAAGACCATATAAATATCACCATCCTCTTGAGCAACTAAAAACTATCCCTCAAAGTAGTTGAGATGAGCTTGCTTCAATTTGAGACTTTGCTATTGTAAATCTCATGTATTTATTGTCATAAAATATATGAAAAAGACAAAGAATTAGTAGAAAAGTAGTTAAGATCAATTTAGAAATGTGAGGATTGAATTGAATTGACACACAAATACTATCTAACAAGTAAAAGACCATATAAATATCACCACCCACTTGAGCAATAAAAATTATCCCCTAAAAGTGGTTGAGACGAGCTTGCCTCAATTTGAGACTTTGCTATTGTAAAGAACTATAATATAAAGTGAAATTAAATTGAAATAATACTATCTTGATAATTTATCTAAGCAATTGAAAAAATATATAATTGAGTTCCCTTTTGTTAACTCAAATATCAAGATTGGAGTTTTCCTCTTTCAAATTTTCATAAATTTGATAGTCACTCAATTATTTTTTCCATTAAAGCTCATTAAATTTGTATTTGAATTTTATGAGTCACATTTAGTTGAATAGAAGACTCTTGTAGTAGTGCTAATGATGAATTTTCCACTGGGGGTCTATAATGTTTTCTTGTATATTTGAAACAATAATTTAACACCTCACAAAAAGGATCATAACATGGAAATATGTTAAACTAAAAACCTACCTTATAGAGCTTGGAAATCTCAATTTACTTTACCCACTAGACTTTGCATAAATCTTACATTTCAAGTCAACATATGTATTATTTCTCAATAATATGGAAGATATTTTTAAAGTAGTGCTACTTAGATGTTCATGTTAGGATCAAGTTTCATACATATTGAATTCTTAATCTTCATATTTATGATTTAATTTGTACTAAATATGTTCTCACATGAAGGGTGTCTCATTTGACATTTGGCAAGCTATAAGTAATATTGGGTCCCAAATTCATAGGAAGCATCAACATATCTTCAAGCCTAGGGATTTTCCTTCATGAAGATAGAATATGGACTTGTCAATAGTGTATGTATGATTAATTCCAATGGTTAAGAGAGTATTTTCTCCTTCAATTTGCACTCAACTAAACCTAGGAGGGTGTTCCTAGGAGTATCCTTGATGAAATGATTGACAAAAATGATTTAATAAAATTGTAGTGCCTCTCATGTTTTGAACACTTGGAATACTAAGAGCCAGGGGGGTGAATCAGTATTCCAAGTGTTCAACAATTGGTATCAAAGCTTGGTTCCTCTTAAGAAGTCTAACAACATGGGGAAGATCTTGGAATTTGAACTCATGGGAGATAAGAGATTTCCTATTCCTCCAGAAGAGATTTCTGTTGAACACATTGAAGAAGATTGTATCCTAAATAATGATAGTGAACTTGAAATTGCTCTTGAAGATCTTGACAAAACAAAAAGAAGAAAACAAGGATTTGAAGGATAGACTGAAGGAATAAAATGAGTGCATTAAGAAACTAAGAGAAAAAATTAAGAAATTCAAGGAAAGATATAGAGAACTCAATGATCAATTGAAGAAAGCAGATGAATACATCACCATACTACAAGAACAAGTTGAAGAAAAGAGAAGAATTGAAGACTGTCAGAAAGTTGAAATTGAAAGAAAGATGGATGGATGTGCTAAGCTCGAACAAGAATTAGTAACTCTAAAATTAAATCTGGAGAAAGAAAAAGCTCAGGAGGATAAATTCAAAATAAGTACTACAATGCTTGATGAGCTGATTGCGTTTCAAAAAACTTCTAAAGATAAAGGTGGTTTAGGACTTGAAGAAGGAAAAAGTTCAAAAGAAAATTAGTCCCCTAACATGGTTGAGAATGAAAGGAAGACTGAAGGCAATGGTAGAAAAAGTAAGAATCAAAGAAGCAAGATTGAAAGGACTGCTATTAGACAACCTAACATGCTCAAAGGTATTCGTCTTTTAATGATTTTTGTTATTCATGCAATAGGTTTCGACATAGGGCAAAAGACTGTGGAAATAAAATAAAACAGAATGATGGGATGAATCAAAATTCTTTATCATTCACCAGTCAATGCTTTAAATACAAAAGAATTGGACATAAAGCTATAGAATGCAGAAGTCAAATGTTGAACAAGATGATAGATATCCCTTTAAATGCTACTGTTATCACTGTAATTTATTTGGACACAAGGATAACCAGTGTAGATATAGATTAATTAAAGGACAATTTGGATGGAAGAATGTTGCTTGTTATAATTGTAGCAAACTAAGAAACTTTTCCAGATACTATAGAAGTAGAAATATGAAAAGAGATTATTCGGTAAAGAGATATGAACCAATAATTAAGATTGTTCCGACAAAAGTTAAGAAGGAAATGGAAAGGATCTAGAAAAGGAAGGAGAATCTGAAAAGAAAGGAGAATCAAAAGTATCAATTTTATCTATGTCGTTCTTTAGTAGAGATAATCCCTTCAAAATTAAATTAGGTAGTGGCTAAGGGGGAGCAATAATTAGAGAAATTAATACCCCCTGTCAATATATGATTTCATGTTGTGACATAAATGTAGTTATTATAGATAATGAATTTGAGATTTCATGTGAAAGGAATTTCAGGTGCACATGTCTGAAGATGGAATATTACAGAGTTTGAAAAGATGGAAGTATACACAAACTCCAAGGAAACTTATCTACGATTTGAGGTATTTATTGTTGAAGCAAATGGGATCGAAAATAAAATTCAAGTAAATTAAAGAGAAATCATTCAATGAAAGGAAATTGTGGAAGAGAAGTAGAGTTCAGAGCAAGCTTGAAGAGTTCAAAGCATTTTCATATTGCAAAACTTTAATTTTTGGCTTTGGTGTGTAGGAAAGAGGTAAGTTACTGCTACTATATTTTATTCCCTCTAAATTATTCATTTAATTCTGAATGTGATGGATATACCTCAAGTCTTGGAAAATTCAGAGAGACCAAAACCATAGTTTAAGAAGTATCCTATAAAACCCTAGAACGTGACCCCTTGGGTGCATTTTTAGAAGTTCCCCTTCGTGTTATTCTGATTGAAGACATTGGGATATATATTCATAGAAAATTAGAAGAGCCTACTTATGAAAAATCACACATACTTTTGTTTGAAGAATTAAGTGGAGAAGACTTTATCTTGAAACTAGAATATGATGTGCTTACAAAGATGAAATTGGATGTATGTGATCGATTTTTCTACTTTACCAATGAAGAAAGATGTATTAGATTGGCACTTAGAAAATTTCATGATCAGTTTGTGTGGCTTGACAATTCTCATATGATATCTAGAGAAACAATTAGAGATGTTACTAGTTTATCATCCTCCAAACCTACTCTTGAATGCAATTTTGACAAAGGAAAGGGCTTTATGAAGAACACACATACTAGAATCAATAATCCAACAATTTAGTATGCAAGTTGGGTTATTTCACACTTGATTTTTGGTGACAATGATGTCTCTACCACCACAATTGAATTAGCATTGGAAATGGTTGAGAAAAGGACAAAATATGATCGATGTGTGTTGCTCTGGTAACAACTATTAAAAAACATGAATGATATCAAAAAGAAATGCAAATTTAGATATGAAACATTAATATTAAGTCTAACCTTCTACTTTATGAGAGAAGTTCCTGGTATAGGAGAAGTTGTTTAGGTAAATACAAACCAATTGCTCATCAGATTAAAGAATTAATGAGAGATATTGGATATTTGGATGCACAAGGAGATGCCCTTGCCGCATTCTTTGGAAAATTCTAGACAAGAATGAACAAAAGACAGAGAATTCCAAGAGAACTTGTCAACTTGTCACAAAATATAAGGATGACATAAAAAATTTGGTATCTACTGATCGCTGCATTATCAAGGTAGTTGGGCTAAGGAACACATGGATTTTTGAGTTGGGGTATCAGATTGAAAAGGATTATGTTGTTGGCTGCATTAAAATATTAATTAACAATCCTTGAGATCCCAACAGACCTAGATTCAGAACTTACACTAAAGTAGCTCAAGAAATTCTTGAAAAATATGAATTGATCTCCAGTAAATCTATGATTTCCTCCAGAGAAAAGAGAAAAGTTACTGAGGTTCATGCATTGATTTCTCAGACAGAGCTAGCTTTAAGGAGACTCAAGCAACTAGCTAGGAGAAAGGAACATCTTCAAATAGTTCCTAGAATAGTTACCAGTTCTTCATAGACCATTGTGGAAAGTATAAATTCAATGACTGATAAATTTAAAGAACTAAAAAGTCATGCAGTAAGTGAAATCATTTATTGGGTAAAGGAAAAAGGCTTGTTGGAAATTAAAGATAGGTGCAAGTCTACTCATAGCATTACACTTGAGAGACTTAAAGAGGTTCAGGAGTGTGAGAAAGAGGCCAAAAATCTATTCTCATTTTGTTTGATACATGACCTGATGTGATTCAAAGATTCAAGGATGCTAAGAACATAATTGAGACACAAATAAAGTATCCATCCATCACCTTTAATCTAGCTTTAGATCTAGATGATCAAACTTGGTATGGTTTAACAAAGTTGCATGAAGAATATCTTGCATTACACAAAGAGAAAGGAGAAATGGTTGAACAATATGGGTAGCTTAGAGATCTAATAAAGATTAAGTACACACCTATCTACTATGCTCTTTCTTTGGCTAACAAGATTATGAACTCAATGTTTCTCCTGGGGCTCTAGTTGAAGGAAAAGACATCCTAGTTGATCTTAGTTATCTATGCATAGCCTTGTTAGATGCAAAGAAGATCTGGGATGATGACAAAAGCTCTTGGATAGGTACTCTTAGCAAACTTCAAAGGACAACCACCTTTGGTTGATTACTCACAACTATTGTTTTGGATGTACTCCTAAGGAGGAATATTTAGGTATGTAAAGGAAATTATTAAAGCATTCAATATCTTTTATTCTTTTCCATTGATGTCAAAGGGGGAGAGAAGGTACCATGTGAAAAGTTTTTTGGGGAAAGAAATGAAAAGTTGTGAAGAATTTTTTATGGTTTTCACATCATGTGTTTCCATCAATGAAAAGGGGGAGATTGTTGGAAATTGGAAGGTTTTTATTGATGTCAACAATGAAAATTGAATATTGTCATAGTTTTGTAGTTGCTTCGGTAATAATGCTTCGAGCTATGGTATGACCACTCTAGTACTGGAAGTCTGTTGATCCGATATTTTGGTCTAGATTATCTTATTTTTGTAAGATTCATTTAGAAGCTGATAATATGTTTTATCGCAACCTCATTTGCATCCACTGACAAGATTCTAGTTCACTTGGCTATACGGTTGGAAAGATACAGTTACCAATAGTTTAGAAAATAGTGTTCTACTTTTATACTAGTTCAATACATCAGTTTTTTGGTCTAGATTCTGGAATGATATCTCTATAGGACTTTGTATATAGATTCATGACTACAAGATTCATCTTACATCAAAGTTTTATGATGATATAAGAATGCATACAAAATATATCAATAGCAGTGTTATGTTCTAAGGTTTACAATAAGGTTTTGTCTAGTGCATTGATATGGGAGATTCCACATTTTCTCATATTTAATTATCTTGCCTTGTGGAGTTGAAGATAAGTTATTGAATGTCATCTAAAGGAGAATGTGATGTGTTAACAAGTTTTAGTGTTTCATGTTTGGAAAATTGCATATAAATTTGAAGTCCTTGATGTTTTAGGTCTAACTTTGGCCGACCTAATTATGAATTGGTGTTAAGTAGTTTAAATATGCACTACAAATGTTAAATGGATCTATCTTAGGTCCATGCTGACTAATACCATATAGTACATGGGAAGATGAATGTGTTTTTGAGAATAATGCCGATAGAGTTGGGTGATCCCATAATAATGGGTTACACTTTTTGGCCAAACTTGACATTGAAATCAACATTTTTCACTAGATCTTCACTTTCTTACACCTATAGCAGCTAAACCATTAATAATTTGAAGATGTATCAAACTAGTGATTTGTGAGATTTTGCGTGTAGATTCTAATTATATTTTTTATAAAAAATTAAAAGTTAAATTGTGAATCCTTTTATGTAATTTTTAATAACTTATTTTTTCTACTAAACAACATTTTTAAAAAGTGATGTTTACTTTGGAACACATTTTTTTTTATAGAAAGGATACAATTCTAATTTTTAAAATATAGATTTGTCACACCAATATCTAGTGCATGGATATTTTTTCATAAATTTTTGTTACATATTTTTTTTAATTAATTTTCCAAGTCAGAGTAATTATAATTTGAATAGAGGTGTAGTTCGGACCGCATAACTTTTTTTGGATGCATTTGAATTAACTTATTCTTTTTTGTTGCAATAAGGATAGCAATACCTATTGCACATGTATTTTTTAGAATTTTTTTCTCTATTTTCCTATTTTTTCATATGTGTGAAACAAATAACTTGATGTTCATTGAAAAACCTACATTCACAAGAAATAAAAAATAAATATAATAATCAAATTAAATATTTTTAAAATTATACTTTTTTGGAAGCTTATAATAAGATCTATAAGCTTACAAAACATAAATTTTAAATGAATTCATTTGATCATCCAAAAATTAAACCAAAAGTGGTTTTTTATTAGCATTTTGATAGGTGTAGAGGAGACTCCATTATACGTATGGTTTAAAACTAACGGGGTTCTATCCAAGGGGGTTTGATCTAAGGGGGTTTGATTAAAACCTCTTTAGTTAAAATCATTTAAATGAAACCTTTAAATTCTTCAATCATTATATTTTCCAAAAATATGTGATTTCAGGAAAAAATCAGGATCTCCTAGAAAGTGTAACCCATTATTGTGGCAACACCCAGTTGGTTTTGATTTGAAATATGGTTTCTCTAATTAGGCCGACCTAATTAGTGAATTCGAATGTATATGATATATATAAGATATTTTTGAGAAGTAGTGTTTGAGAGAGTGGAAGAGTATGACATGAGCGAAGATGAGATGAAAGTTAGAGAGTGAGAATGTGTGAAATTGTATGTATGAGCATACATAACAATTGAGTATATTGTACAAAGAAGAGTTTTTTATTTAGTACTTCATCGAAATTGAACTCCAACACAAGGAATGTGCATTCTATCTTAGATCATCTCTTGGCAATGAGCCTTACTCTGTTTTGTAAATTATTTTAGGCTATGAGCCTTCAAGGACAATGTGTCTTGGCATTGAACTATTGTAATATTCTATATTCAGATATATTATATTGTGAGCTAACCCTCACTGTGGTTTTTCCCATTTTGGGTTTTCCACGTAAAAATACTGGTGTTCATGGGTATTTTCTTCTTATGTTGATTCCATGCTTTCACTAATTCTTACAATTAGAGTTGTGCTATTACTTTGATGGATATTATGTAAATGATTTAATGGAATACTAATTCACCCCCCTCTTAGTATTTTGGGTGTTCAACATCATGTTTCTAATCTTTAGTATATTTTTGGATTTGATCATATGCTTATACTTGTATATTTGATTTAGGATTATTCATAGTATCATTATTTTTTATTGACATTAGTTTGGATGCACCCGTGGATACAATTATATTATGATCATGTTATGATGTATTATGTTGGTTTATTTTGATGATTATGCACATGTATGTTTGGATGAATGTTTTATGATTATGTTGTATACCCCATTCAGGAATCGTATGTGTTTCAACTATTATGTATATACACAAGTATTCTTGACATGTGTTTTGTGGATATAGGCACATGAATTTTTTTACCTAGATTCATAGGTTTGAGTTATTCCTCAATAGTGGTTATATAGGAGATGTCACATTGGCCATAAATGTTAACCTTACTCATCATACCCAATTCAAGTGAAACTTCCCATTAGCCTACACATGTTAACCATATACCATCTTTGGTATGATTTTAGATATCATATCCTTCTTATGTAAGTCTAGTGAAAGTATATGTGTGTTGTTTTATTTAATTTATAATTTCCATAAATTTAGTTAAGTTTGTATGCTTATATGGATTTAATGGTGAATTTAAATGCTAAATGATATTTGGAAATGGATTTAATTAATTATTTGGATTTATGCAAGTTTGAGGGAGTTTCAAATTAAGAAATAAGAAATAAAAAATAATATTAGTTTTTAATTTTATTCTAAAAAGGGTAAATAGGGAAAATAATTTAATTTTTATGTTATGTTTTATTTGTGAAGAAATTGGGAGAGAAAAACCCTTTTTTGGGAAAATTTGTATTTTTTTTATTAGGAATGCAAGCAAAGGAGGAATTCAACAAGGTCAGATTCATTGGGTTAGAAATCAATATGGGAGTGTGTTTTCTGATTCTTGTGAGCTCTTGTTTGGCATGTATGATGTGCTCTTCATTTCAAATTTTGAAAAGGATTGAGGTATTTTTTATTGTTTATATTAATTTAATAAATCCATTTCAAGTTTGTATGTAGGAATAGGTTTAGGGGTGTCTATAATCCTCCCATCATATGTCAATTTATAGTTTAGTATGCTAAATTGGTTTGTTTCAATTTATTTTTGAGATTTCTCAAAATATGAGGTTATAATACCCAATTTTTGGGAATTATGCAAAACCAATGTTTTATGCTTAAAAGGGATGTTGGACACTTTTGTTACCAAAGGGCATTTTTATATTTTTAAATTTTGAAAATTAAAAATTTGGTGAATTTTAATTTAGTTAGGATTTTTTAAGCTTTTGGCTTGTAGAAATATTAAGAAATGTAAAAAAGTTCACAAAAATTGATGTTTTAGAATCTTTGGACAAGGTTGTACTTCATGAAATGTGAAAATAGACCTATTATAGAAACACATCATGAAAATTGAATCAAGTTGGAAAATTTTCATTGGATTTTGTTCTACACTCATTGGAGGGTGTAATGAGATTAGGATGTAGGTATTAGAGAGGGTTATGGGAGTGGCTCCCAATGTATCCTCAACCTAAACTAGAAAGTAGGATAATCACGAGTGGGGTTTCATCTAATCACGTGACAACTAATGAAACATGGGAAATCAATTAAATTTAAGATAATGGATATCATTCTCATGCCTTGAATGCTTCTAAAGGACAATGATGTTTGGGAAGGCATGCAAACATAGGGAGATTCAATCTTCCAAGGTCAAGTATCCTCATCCATAAAAGAGGAGTACTAGATTCCATGTGATTCCATAACATTGAGCATTATAATGACACTCCCTAACTAGCTCTCTAATATCTAGTCCTAGAGTAGTTTTGAGTAGCACCTAAAGAGAATTTGTGATTTCTTTGATTTTTGATGTTGAATTCATTGCATCATTGTATTTAGTGTATTCTCTATGGCTTATGTGAATGTATTCCTTTCTCCTCATGTGTATTGTGTGTGTGTGTGATTGGGCCTTGTGACTATCTTGTAGCATGGTGGGGTGAGCCTACAATATCACATTATCGGGTGGTGTGAAACCACCATTGGGGACCAGAGGTTAGTAGATCAAGAAGAATCATGGTATCATGTTCTACTAATTTTAAATCATACAATTAGATACTTTCCTTTCATGTAAATTTTAATATTGATGATAATGGACCTATCATTGAGACGAGATGTAATTTTGGGAATGGAAAAGAGTATCATTCTAATTATGCATCTCGATATTGGAACTAAGCATGATTGCTTTATGGTTTTCATTATTGTACAATTCAAAGGCTAAAATGAACACAGGAATATTTTAATTGGTTTTTAAAATGATTTAAGATACCTTATTTCATAGTTGGGTGACTTGGTACTATACCTAGGCATATGAATAACTTTAAGAACCCCCCTCATAAAAGGTATAAAAACTTGGCAAATCTTGTATAATTCTTGAAAAAATATTAATTTTATTGGTGTTTTTTTTCTTTTTTTGAGAAAAAATTATAAATTCAATTGGTGAATCTTTTGTAATCACCAGAAGTTTTTAGAAAATCTTCACAAATTATAAATTTTTTGAAACCAATAAAATATTTCATTGGCAATTAAATCCTATTTTCAAACCAATAAAATATTTTTATTAGCAAATTAAACATATTTTCAAACCAATTAAAAAAAATTATTGGAAAATTAAACAAGTGTTTCCAAACCAAAAAAAATGTTTGCTGACAAATTAAACTTGTTTTCAAACCAAAACAATATTTATGTTGGCAAATAAAACTGTACTCTCACCAATAAAATATTTTCATTAGCAAATTAAACCTATTTTAAATCAGTCAATAAAATATTTTCATTTGTGAATTAAACCTATTTTCAAACCAATTAATTTTTTCATGGAAAATTAAACTGACATGTCAATAAAAATCATAGCATGGGTGGTAAAAATATCAAATGTTATATATTGCTCTATTTTGGGAAAAATTTCCACATACCCAAATTCCTATATAAAGTCTCCAAAATGGAGACAAGTGTCAACATATTATAAGTTCTGATTAGAAGTGAGTGAAATTTATTGTGACTTGTTAGTGGATATTTATTATTTAAGAAGGTTCAACAAGCCACTTAATTCTCTTAATCTTTTCAATGATTCAAAGTACTATGTAATGAAGCCAAATTTTAGTGCAACTTAATGACTACGAGTTATATTATTTAATAAGTTAATATAACATTAATATACTCAAAAAATTAAAATTAATGTACAAAAGTATTTTATCATTTGATGAATGTTCGATGGACAACTGTAGTTGCATTCCAAAAGGAAATGTTTGAAGTGCTAGACTTGTGAATTCAAACCTTTGAAATCACCCTAGAACCTTTAGATTTGAAAATATCAATGGTTGAAAATTTATTTAGGTGTCTTATTACTTATTAAATCACTTAAAGTCACATGACTCAGTTTTTGCGAAATAATATTGTCATTTGTCACATCAACATGTGTGTCTAGTGGTGAATTAAATGCTCAAGTGTTGAGTATTGATGTCTTTGTTTTGTATATACTTCACCAACTTGATGTTCTTCATATCATTTATAAAATATTTAATTTATCTCTTCTTTATTCACAATTTCACTATGATATTATGGAGTCTTCATGGCGTTTCATGCTACCCAAATGTTTTTGGGAGAAAAGAAGCAACAATGCATATGTTAGACTATAAAAGTTGGGTAGGGTATTCACTATTCCTTGTGTATCTATTATGGAGGTTATAAGAACAATTTTGGGTAGGGAATAGCTTCAAAACAACCCCCACACTCTATTTTTTGAGGTAGCTTTTGATTTCTTGTCCAATTGCATGGATATTTTGTTGGATAATGGTGAAGATGCTAGAAATATGTTATTTTCAGCCTTTCATTTACTCTCTTTCTTCATTGGATTTGGCACTTGAGCATTATAATTTTGAATTTGGGTTATCCCCTGTTGGTGGAATCTTTCCTAAAGTTGAACTAGTTTCTTCTACAGTGCAATATCTTACCCTAGTTGTTATGAGGCATGGTCTAGTCTGTGATATGAAAAATGAATCATTGTTGAGTCTATATTTTTGGAGGAAGGATTTGGGTGATGCCCTTTTCATATTTTCTCTTACTTTTTTCAATTCAATTCGCCTCCTACTCAAACACCTATTTTAGGGCCTCCATGGACCATAATGTTGCTCTGCTTCTAGTCTCCTTTATGAATGGTAATTAAATTTTTGTACTTCAAAATTTTATCTTTTTTGTATTTAATATATATAAAGTGGTTTTTCCATGTTGAACATTCAAAATACAACAATTGATTTTTTAACACTATTGTAGATAGGAATAATATCAAAGGTTTAAATGCATTGAAGACAATAAACACATTAAATCCTATCAAGCACCATGAAGTACAAACTAGAATGAAAATAAAAATAATAAACAAAGAACGTGCAAACCGATTTTCAAACTAGTGTTGATTGATCTCCATGGCTCTTCACCTGCACAAGGATGCAAGATTTCGAAGGTTGATTGTAGAGGAGGAATGTTGGTTGCTCAATTCTGCAGCATAACAACCCGATGAAGATGATAGATGGCGATTGAAGACTGATTTTGACAGAGTGAAGATGCTAGAAGAAAATTTGATCCAAATGGCTTGTAAAAGGTTTGATTTATAGATTTTTTATTTTGACAAAGATAAGATTTGACAAGATTCGATAAGGATTTGATTTTTTGACAAAAGAGGAAATATGACGAGATGAGATAAGATTTCAAAAAGATAGAAAGATTTTGATTTATTGTTTTAAAGGAATTAAAACAAGATAAGATAAGATGTGAAAAGATAGAAAGATTTTGATTCTCTTTTAAAGGAAATAAATCCTGAAAAAGATGAGAAGGATAATTGATGAATTATCTAATTAAATTAAATTAATTAGATGCACATGAGTTTCAATTTTGGAAAGAAAGTGAGAAGATATTTTAAAGATTTTATTAATTAAATAAATTTTGGATTTATTTAATTAACATTAATTATGATTTAATTAATTAAATAATATAAATTATTTAATTAACATTAGAGGAATGGATGAAAATGATTTAATTAATTAAATAATATAAATTATTTAATTAACATTAGAGGAATGGATGGAAATGATTTAATTAATTAAATAATATAAATTATTTAATTAACATTAGAGGAATTGATGAATTATACATAGGAAGGGAATAAATGAAATTAGTCAAATAAATAAGATTTATTTAACTAATTAGATGATGACATGGGTAGCTAGGGAAAAACATGATACAAGGTGTCCAAATGATGCAATGTTGTGATAAGGTATCGTAAGAGGACCATTTTTTGATGTCTACATTTTGCCCCTCTTTGAGATGATGTTCGAGATGATGAGATTTGTGTCGAGTAACATCATTTAAAAGAAGTTAAGGCATGGATAGAGGAAAATGGATAATGATAGAAAGATAGGATGATGATGGAATGATGATGCCCCCTCGAGAGGATAGGAAGGTTGAACAAACATGGGTAGGCTCTCAAAATGAAATGATAAGGATAGACAAGATGATGCAAGATAGAAAGTGGATGAAGGAGAGGAATGATACGTTATGCTGCAATGAAGGTGAGCAACCATGATGTTTGATATAGCACTAGATGTTATGCACCAAGATATAAGGACCAAGGTGACGATGTCTCTTGTGCCCTAGCGTAATACAACCTTGTCTAGACGTATGAGGAAGTAGACTTAGAGCATTAAAGTCCTAATGTACAAAAGGTATTATGTGACCTTAGATGCAAAGGATAATGCAAAAAGATATTCCAACATACACAAGATATGAATATTAGCTGGAATGATATGGATTTGATACAAATGGAAGATAAAATGATAACACACACAAGCAAGCAAGCAAGCAAGCATGCACAAATGATACAAAAACAAACAAGGTATTGCCCCTATCAAGCTGTAAACCGTTGATTGATTAATTGATTGATGATGATGATAGTGTTGTCATTGTGGGGAGCGACATGTCCCTAGAGCAACACAAGGATGATGATAATTGATTGATTGGTTGATTGATTTGGTTTACGACAAGATAAGGATCAAGACCAAAGGATGTGATTGGATAATTTGACAAGATCGATTGCCTTGATTGGTATGGATTAAGGATTGACTTGCATTTGGATTATTGCTTGGATTGATTTGATTGGTTTGATTGGATGAAATGGTTTTGATGAAGATGATTGATATGGTTGAATGGTTGAATGATTGGATTGATTTGAATTGATGTGATTGGAATGATTTTATTGCTTGGATTTTTGTTGGATATTTGATTTTTTTTGTATTTTTGGGGATATTTTTATTTTTATTTTTTTGGACTTTTTGAGATGTTTTGATTTTTTTGGATTTTTGAAATGTTTTGATGTGTTTTTGGACTTTTGAAATGTTTTGATTTTTTTTGGACTTTTTGAGATGTTTTGATGTTTTTGGACTTTTGAAATGTTTTGATGTTTTTGGACTTTTGAAATGTTTTTCTTTTTTTGGATTTTTGAGAATATGTGGAGGTGTCAAAGGATGAAAATTTGAGTAGCCTTTGTGCTAGATACCAATGACAAGGGGAAAACCAAGTCTAGGTGTAAGGAGATAAATGGGATTGATGGATGAAAGGGTGGGTGATAGGATAAGGGATAAAAGGCTCATGATATATGGATGGATGGAAAGGATAAGTCATAGTGAATGGAATTGATGTATGCATCATAGGAGAGCAAGGATGTGATTTCCAAAGACCATGTCGCATAGGAATAACATGCCCCATTCTAGGTACAATACTTAGGATTGTTCATGAAAAAAATTATGACAATAGGATAATGATAGGCTTGTTTAGAAGGATGAGGTATGTCAAGAGATACCCCAAAACATGTTTCAACATTTTGCCCCTATTTCTTCATCAAGATCAGAAGGAGAAGGGTGGATGAATGGACTCAATATGATAGGTATGTATGATGGCTAAAGATGGTAGGTAGGATGGAAATGATATGATATGAAAATGATAGGTTGGATAGATAAGATATTGTGCCCCCAAGTGTAAGTGGCATAGAAGATAAACCTACACATGATGCCTATTTGCTAGGTTTTCATCATGGTACTTATCCAGGGTGCATGTTTTCCAAGTTTTCATCGTTGGATGAAGGGATTTCTCTTTACTTTTCTTTTCTTTTTTTATTTTCTTTTTTTCTCTTTTTATTTTTATTTATTTTTGGATAAGAGAAGGGGAATACGGATGGGAGGGACTCAAGTTTCTAGTTCCATGAAAGGCGATAGTCCCACTAGATATGGATGTCATTGCATGGACCATCTCGAGTTCTCATTATGTTCATAGATGTTGGTAAGGAATGACATGAAAGGGATGGATTAGGTAGATGGCGGATTATGAAATACTTATGTAAGAATGGATGGGGAATAGTGGATGATGATGTGGATTGAATAGGACTTGTGCAAAAGGATGGGTGAAAGGTTTATGCAAAAGCATGGACCATAGGAAGATGGTGGGGAAGATATGTAGGATAGTAATTGAAGGATGGGGAGGTGGAGGTATGTGGGATTGTTGTGAAATGGAAGGGAACCATGACAAATGGTTGCACACATTGTGATAAAAATTGAAGCTTTTGATGTGGATGGGGTGTAGGAAGCAATGGAGATGTTTTCTTAGGAGGTGGTGGATGAAGTGTTTTAGGTACCCACATAGACTTAGTATTTCTATGATTTTTATTTTGCTTGTGGGTTTTAGGAATTTGAGATTTTTGAATAGAATGTGCATTTTGGATGGAAGGGGATGGTTGGGATTTTTGTGATATATATGCCTCATTTGATTTGATTTCTTTTTGCTTAGGTACCCAAACCAATTTAGTTTGGGCCTTTACTTTTGGAGGTATGGGCTTATATAACTTTTTGGATGTATTTTTCTTTGACTTTTTGTATTGATGTCCTAAGGCATGAGAACCCTTAGGATTTTTTACTTTATAGGTAGAGGCATTGAAATTCTTGCTTTTGAGTCCCATGGGTATGGTGGAATGGGTGGAAGTTTCATGTTTATATAATGTGTGCATTGATTGGTTATGATTAAGATGTTTAGAGGATTTATGGATACATGGATAAGAGGATTGAATGGTAGGGATATTAGGTTTTGGGAGTAATGGTGGTAAAGTATATGGAGGGATATTAGGAGTTGGAAGCAATGGTGGTAGAGTGGATGGAGGGAAGTGTATTGTCACATGCTTTTGACATTTATAGGATGGAGGTGGTGGAATGACAACATATGTTTTAGGCATATGATAGGCTTTATGATGGAAAGTGGACTTAGGATGCATGGAGGAAGTACCAACATCTCTAGGTTGTTGTCCTTGGGGTGTAGGTCCAAGGCCATAAGAGCATGGAGGGACTTTGACATGGATGCGCTCCAAAATATCTTGTTCATGAAGGTCTAGACCTTTACCTTGGTGGTTCATGTTTTGGAGTGTGCAATGGACAATGGGACTAGGTGTAGGTGGAACACTAGACACAAATTTCTTATTGGATGGAGAAAATGACGCAAGGGAAGATAATGGTTTTTGTTGTTCTAAGGAGGAACATTCATGAATGAGGGTGGAGAGACCAATAGGATAGGATGGAGGACTTGCAATGGGGTTCATAGTGGCTGATGGAGGATCATTAGGATCTTGATGAGCATTGTGTTCACTTAGATCCAAGGTATTTGTTTGATCTTCTATGTGTGTTGGGGAGGCATATGTCTCATCATGGGAAGTGGATGTTTGTGTATCATGGATGGGTGAGGTGGCAAGCTCTTGACCATGGAATGCATAAAGTTGGCTAAGGGGATCATCATGGTCTTCTTGATCATAAAAGGGGTCTTCATCAAAAATGGAAGATTGATCATGAATAGTATTAGGTATGTTATGAATGGAATCATTGGGAGGGTGTTGATCTTTATGTGGATGAGGGGGTAATGTTTCCTCATGTTTAGGGTTGTGCTCTTGACATACCTCATGACTTATTTGAATGGAGGTGGAAGGGGATGAATCTTGAATTGGATCAAGGGATTGTGGATGACATGGTTGTCTTGAAGGACTTGGCATGATGTTTGATGACTCTTTTATATGTTCAAGAATATGAATTGGATGACATGGCAATGTTTGATTCCTTGCTAGTAGCCCTTGGGTCACATCCTTTGTAGGTGTATGGGTGGAAGGTGTTGGCTTAGGGTTTTGGTTTTGATTGGATGATGGTAAGGGTGCATGAACTAGATTGGTATTCCCCTTGTCAATGGTTGCATTAGAACATGAAGAATTTTGACCTTGTTGCAAGGTAGAACTTAAGTTCACATGTGTTTGTTGTGATGTGGCTTGATAGGTTGATGTGGCATTGACATATGAAGAAGTGGATGGATTAGATTGGTATGAGGTGGAAGGAGATGGCCCTCGGAGTCTGATTTTATGTTTTGGTTTTGTTTCATGATTTGAACTAGAGAAAGAGACTCCTTGAATTATGACTTCAAGCTTAGGTTTTGTCTCATGATTTGGCCTAGAGGGATATCCCCCTTGGATTATGATTTTGGGCTTATGATTAGGATTGGGCTTGTTTATGATTATGACCATTTTGACAAGTGGTGACTAGGACCGGGTTGGCGATGGTGATGATGTGGAATGATTAGATTGGATGACTTGGATTGATTAGGATGAAAGTGATAGGATATGAATGTGTTGGAAGAACGTGTAGAGTGACTTGTCTAATTTATGTGTTTAGTGTCTAGCTTGATTGGGAAATGTTTAAATGAATGATCACACATGTACACACATAAATCACTCACGCAAGACACATAAGCAAGTTTGAATTTTGGAATTTATGAATGTGATTATTAAGCACACATTTGAAGAAGACACATCAACAAGTCCTAGAACAAGT
Organism: Sequoia sempervirens; assembly: GCA_007258455.2. Classification (NCBI taxonomy): domain Eukaryota; kingdom Viridiplantae; phylum Streptophyta; class Pinopsida; order Cupressales; family Cupressaceae; genus Sequoia; species Sequoia sempervirens. The sequence continues at coordinate 656,973,749 of VDFB02000003.1, read as the reverse complement.
CAAGTGGGTATGGCCAATTAGGTCTTAAGCTAGTATGCACAAAGTTGACTAAGGATGATTTGAAAGCAAAATCCTGCCACACAACCGGGAGAAAGGGGTAACCCACTCTTCACCTTCACTTCCCAAAGGTATAAAGTTCTTTGGTGCTTAGCCAAGAGTGAGAAGATTTTAACTCCCAAACAAGCATGTCTTTTGATTCATACTTCGATTGAGGTCGTCCCCAGGGGTGATGAAATCCCCTAGCAGGCCTCCTATGAAGGGTTTGACAAAAACAAATCAAGTGAGGTGTTTGTGATCACACACGCACTTGATTCACACTCACAATGATTAATTTCCCTTAGATTAGAAATGAAATGTGTGTAAAACAGTTCAAGCACTTGTTCTTTTTAGATCTCAAATCAAGATGTGATGGAAGAAAATGGTTAATTTTAGCCTCAATTTTTGATATGTGATTGAAAACAAGATTCATTTTAAGAGCTCAAATCCAAATGTGTGACAAACAATGATTAAGAGATGAAGGATGAAACGAGTGCACCTGGTTATTTTCGCTTTCCAAATTATTGTTGTGAGTGATTCAAATGATTTTTGAGCTCCGTATGATTCACCTAAAAGATTAAAAAAGATGATATTATAATGTAGCCAAAAAAAAAACAAACTCATCAGAAAATTGCAGTTTCAGATACATGTTTTTGACATAGCCGAATTAGATTTTATTATTTGATAATTTTATTGATCTAAAAAATGAAAACTTAAAGAAGAGATCCCTACTAATTTTCTGAGAGCTTTCCAGAAATGCAAAGAAGTTAGAAAATTTCTTTGTTTTTCTCTCAAAAACGTGGATTTGTGAAAACCATATAGAAAATTAAGATTGTATTTTCTTGCATTGTATTTGACTTCTAAATTAAATCTGTAAAACATAGACCCCCATTAGAATTTAAAGATATTTCTAAAAATGTAAAAATTTCTAAAAAATTCATCGATTTGCATCCAAAAAACAAATTTTATGAAAAAAATAAAATTATGATAACTTCTACAAAAACAATGATACACCCTTGATTTTTTTATTGTAGCGTCTTGAGATGATGAACAAGACTTTGTAAAAATATTGCAGAAAAATTTGTAGCTGTGTAGAAGATATGAAGAAATTCATAAAATTTGTAGTTTTGTCCAAAAACTGTCAGATCTGTAAAACAAAGTCAATAAAACCTGCAAGAAGCACCATTAAAAGATTTGTATGCACTACATAAACCCTCATATACACTATAAAAACCCTCAGATGCACTAAAATGAGAATTTTTGTCAGAAAGCTGAATTCCAAAACGCGAAATCCTGTTAGAAAACCTGCAGATAAATGTTAAAAACGGGGCAAGGCCCCATGGTGGGTGCCAATATGTAGATAGGAATAATATCAAAGGTTTAAATGAATTGAAGACAATAAACACATTAAATCCTATCAAGCACCATGAAGTACAAACTAGAATGAAAATAAAAATAATAAACAAAGAACGTGCAAACCGATTTTCAAACTAGTATTGATTAATCTCCATGGCTCTTCTTCACCTACACAAAGATGCAAGATTTCGAAGGTTGATTGTAGAGGAGGAATGTTGGTTGCTCAATTCTACAGCATAACAACCTGATGAAGATGATATATGGCGATTGAAGACTAATTTTGACAGAGTGGAGATGCTAGAAGAAGATTCAATCCAAATGGCTTGTAAAAGGTTTGATTTATAGATTTTTTATTTGGACAGAGATAAGATTTGACAAGATTCGATAAGGATTTGATTTTTTGACAAAAGAGGAAATATGACGAGATGAGATAAGATTTCAAAAAGATAGAAATATTTTGATTTATTGTTTTAAAGGAATTAAAACAAGATAAGATAAGATATGAAAAGATAGAAAGATTTTGATTCTCTTTTAAAGGAAATAAATCCTGAAAAAGATGAGAAGGATAATTGATGAATTATCTAATTAAATTAAATTAATTAGATGCACATGAGTTTCAATTTTGGAAAGAAAGCGAGAAGATATTTTTAAGATTTTATTAATTAAATAAATTTTGGATTTATTTAATTAACATTGAATTTATGATTTCATTAATTAAATAATATATTTAATCAACATTAGAGGAATGGATGGAAATGATTTAACTAATTAAATAATATAAATTATTTAATTAACATTAGAGGAATTGATTAATTATACATAGGAAGGGAATAAATGAAATTTGTCAAATAAATAAGATTTATTTAACTAATTAGATGATGACATGGGTAGCTAGGGAAAAACATGATACAAGGTGTCCAAATGATGCAATGTTGTGACAATGTATCGTAAGAGGACCATTTTTTGATGTCTACAACTATAAATACATTTATAATTTTTATATGATTTAGTTGTTTACTTCTTTGACATATATATTTAATATTAGTCTTAATTGTCAAGAAAATGGTATGTGAATAAAAACATAGTATACTCCACAAAAATATTATTATTTAATAAGTTAATATAATTTTTTTTAAAAGGGTAAATGCTTTTTTTAGACACTAAAAAATGTCTTAAGTCTGCGAGCATCATTTTTCTTGGTCGTTGTCCTTTGATAATTGAATAATTTTAGTTATTCAATTATGTTTGATCATATTCCTCTATTAATTAAATAATTTTTAATAATTATTTAATTAATTCACCTTCTCATCTTTATTCTATCTTGATGAATTAAAATTATTTAATTGCATCACAAATTTCTCCCTATTCTTCAATAGTTAAATAAATTATTATTTATTTAATTATTTTGTCACATTTCATCTATAGTTAAATAATTACCATTAATTATTTATCTATTCATGGTCCTTTAATTCTTCTATAGTTAAATAATTATTAAAATTATTTAACTATCCCATGTCTAATTTTCATCTCTCTATTTAATTAAATTGATAAATTTAATTAAATGCTCCTCTTGTCATTTTATCTAAATAAATAATTTGGATAAATTATTTATTTTCCACTTGTCCATTTCCTCCATTTTCGAATAAATAATTTAAAATAAATTATTTATGCACCACTTGGTCAAAGATGCTATGTCATAATCCCCTGTCATAACATTCATTTCTGTCATAGCCTGCATGTCTTGCATGTCTGTCATAGCTGTTAGGCGTCGTAGCCATCAGCGTCATAGATTTTCGTTGAATGACATATTCTTGGTGCATCAATTTTGGACCATTGATCTTGGCATCTTTTATGAGACTTAATCTCAACCATCCATTTCGTAACATCCCTCTCATGAATTCCCATCCATTGATCTTAGAATCTTTCTAGAAGATTAATCTCAACCGTCCATTCGAATAGTTGTCTATAAAAGCAACCTTCCTTCTCCATTTTCAGCTTAACAACTATTCTTCTCTAACTTTCTACTTATCATTTCCAGGTATTTGCACAAGTCACACTACAAATCTGAGGGCATATTTGCAAAAGGAGAAATATGAGAGCAAGAGAAGTGATTCAAGTTCAAGCATGGGGAGTATTTTAATTTAATGTTTTATTTTCCTTATGCTTACTTTGTTTTCTCTTGTTTGGATGAGGTTAATAGTTTAGAGGTGTTGGCTATCACTTTATCTATTCTATTTTATTCTCTAACCCCATCTCACATTTGGTGAACCTGACGTGAAGTAGAGAAATTTATGTGTTCTTGTTTGTCTTTGCTATTTTGTAGGTTACAACCAAGAATTCATATCAAATCCCGTCACCTTCCTTTGAGCACAAAAAAATAGGCGCATAATATATGTTAAAAAAAATTATGGGTTTTGTAGGTCTCATTCCCAGCTTTCCAAAACTTTAAATGGTTTGAAATTTTATTAAAAATTGAGAAAGTTATGGCTATTTTAGTGACCATAGCTTTTAAAATTTAATTGTTTATACCCGATTTTTTTTTTGTTTATAACATTTTTGTTTTGTAGGATTTTGCAAAACGTTTTCTGGGTTTTGAAGGTCTATGTATTAGCTTTCCATAGATATATATGGTTTAAAATTTTGTTTAGTTTTGAGAAAGTTATCACTATTTTTAGTTTGTTGTTTTCATTCAAGTTTTTTTTGATTGACTAATCTTTTGTTTGTAGCGTGTGGCTTTGGAATGGGGCTCCCAAAAATTGCTTCTTTTGGAGCAACAAAAAAAATTAAGCTTTTATTTTTTAGTTTGCTTTGATTTCCTTTTCTTAGTTTAGTTTAGTCTTTTCATTTTCTAGTTTAGTTATTTACTAACTTTTAATTTGGTTTTTAATCTCTTGTTCTAACTTAGTTTTTTGCAGCTTTTTCGTTGGTCCAAGACATTTATGAAACTACTAATTTGTGGTTTTGCAGCTCCATTAGTCGAAGACTCATTTATCAAACAATGTGTTCGCAATTTCTTGTTTAGAAAACACTTCCATTGGTGCATTAAAATGAACATGTGCTTGATTTTGTCTGACTGTGCTTGAAGGTGGTAGGTGATTATGCTCTCACCTTGTGAAAACTAGGTAATCAAAAAACTAGACCTACCTTATTTTTTGTCACCCTCACGACTTAATAATCAAAGTATCCTCTGCCCTTGCGCTTTCGAGAGATCCTGGGTGTAAGAGAAATGGTTATTATTTCTAGAAATGAGCCTGCCTTAAGGGAAGAAGTACTCACCTTAAGGGACAACTCGATCGGTAATATGCTAAAGCCAAGCCACTTCCAGTCGAGATATAAAATGGGTGCTTGAGGAAAGTTCAAGTACCATGAGTGCGGATGTGTCACAAAGATGGAGTAGTACTCCCATAAACCCTATTGAGCGTAACCTCTTCAGGCTGAAGTGCCACCTAATTAGTGATTAATCTCTCCCCACATGTGTGGCCACTCAAATGGATGCCCTAACTAGACACCTTTTATTTTAGAGGCCAACCATTTTCAGCCACGGTTGCTTGGTATAGTGTAGGGTACAGTATCATGCCTGAAGATACTCACTACTGACTCCCTTGAGTAGAGATAGCAGTTCTTGGGAAGTGATGACCCAAGAATCTGAAGTTGGTGTGCCCGAATGACGTTAATGAGCCGTGGAGGGGAGCTAGTGCCACCAAACTTCTAAGCTATCCGCTCGTGAGAAGGAAAGGTGTTTAACACCAATCCGAGGTATATCGGTGGGCTATATCAAGTATACAAACCCTTGGCCTATTAGGATTGTGCTTGTCTCATGTGTGTTTGTGTCTACCAAAACATCGTGCTTGTCAAGTGTTTTCTAGATTTTCAAACAATATACAAAATATTCACAAATCTAGACACAAAACCTCAGCCAACTCATACTTTTCAATAAAACATCAAAACAACAGTCTCAACCTAGAAGTCTTATGTCAAAACCAAATCATGAAATTGCTCAAATCTCTCATTCCTTGTACACTTTAGCTTGCATCTTACTATAGGGTCATCTTTACAAATATTTACCTTCATCCTTAGGTTTCACCATTTGCATTTTCAATCATAAACTAAAAACTTAGATCTTCATCTCATTTTGCATATTTTGGATTAGAACAACCTTACCTCACTTTGTAAAATCTTGACTTTCGAAATTAGGTTATCATTGGACTTAGACATCATTATCTCCTTTAGTCATTATATTTTTGTGAGATTCTTCCAACTCAAAAGTCTAGTTAGGAAGACTCACTTGTCATTTTGTCCTTGTCCTTTAGTCCTTCAAACAAGTCCTTTGATATTCCAAAATGGAGACATAGATAAAGAATAGGGTGGTTAGGCAACCTTCTTCCAAATAATTTTATACCTTTGCATTTGCATACCTTAGACATTCAAATCATTTTAGTCCTCACCTTGCATATCTTTAAAATCCAAAATATTGTCATCATAGTCCTCATTTGGCATCTAGACTTTGCATTGGTCATTTCCTTAACCAACATTTTCACATTAGTCCTCACTATCACCTTGGCATTTGACATCCTTCCTTAACAATTTATCACCTTGCATTAGTCATTTTCCTTAGGAAAACGTCATTATCACCTTGCATTGACATTCTCCAAAAACACAAAAAAAAATTACTGTCATAACTTGTCATCTTAGTCTTCATTGTCCTTTGGCATTAGTCATTTTCTTTAGACAACATTTTCTTATTGCATCCCTTATTGTCAAAAAATCCAAAAACATAGTCTTGCATTGCCATCCTTTATGTAAAAAATCCAAAAACATAGTCTTGCATTATCATCTCCTTGCATTGCCATCCTTTATCACAAAAAAAAAACAAAAACATAGACTAGTGTCATACTTGCATTGTCATCATCTTCATTTGAGCAATCCCCTTTTATGGTTGAGACTAGGCTTTAAAGATAGAGAGAAAAAATGAAAAACTTTGGACAAGATTTCAATCTTAACATTGATAATAACACTTATGACATGAACAAACATTGGACTTTTTCTGACCCATTTCACAACATGAACATGAAATCTTCCATGAACATGCCATTTTCATCACAAAATCCTTCTGAACCATTCATACAAAGAGACCAAAATGGACGAGCATATGTAGAAGACTTAAAAGGTGCAATGAAAAATCCTGATATAGCCTCCTTTGTAGAAAAATTAGTCTTACGTGACCCTCAAAGGTATCTATCCATGTTTTTGGACCAAGGGGCTAAGTTACTAGGGGGCTTTGACATAAATACTTTGGGACCTCCATCTGTCTACTCTCACCATCAACAGTCACTTAACATAAATCTTGCCATTAATTCACAACAAACATCCACTTATCACCCTTATCCTAACCTTGACAAGGGAAACCAACTATCCACTAGTCCATTATGAGTCTCCATGTCATATTCTAGTCCTTCACTTACCAATCTCGTCCAAGTCTACATGCCTTATGAACCATCTACCAACTCATGTCAAGTCTCCACATCATACCTTATTAATCCAGTCCAAGTCCCCATGCCATATCCTAGTCCTTCACATACTAGTCCAGTCCAAGTCCCGATGTCCTATCCTAGTTCTTCATCCATTATTCCTTTTCAAGTCACTCCCTCACAAGCTGCATTTAGTCATGAAAATTCTATCATTGTACAAAGTCAAATCCCATTGTCTAAACTTGAGGATACATGTCAAAATGAAAGCTCAAAGCATGACATTATAATGTCACCTTCATGTCAAGAACAAGGTAGTCCATCCCATGACATTATCTTAAAGTCCATTCAATAAACCCTTCAAGATAACCATGACATCCAAAACACACCTATCCTTAACAAAAAATCCATTTCTGATTATATCATCCATGACAACCCCATCTTCAACTAAGACCCTATCTTTGACCAAGAAATCCAAAATGATCCACTCATCAACCTTTATGCCATTCATGACCAAACATCTGAGACTAATCCTACTCAAAATCCAAGCACATCCACTTCCAAAAATGAGACACTTGCCTCCATGAGACACATAGACGATATTCCTCCAAAAAAAGAATCTTCCACTAGGGACATGCTTGCACTTGATCAAGTTATAGTTGAAATCATTGGACTCTATGACACTAAACATAATGATGGGTTCGACATTGCCTTGGATGCACCAACAAAATCATTTGAACCTAGCATGTCACAAGATCAGACCAAAGATATTAGTCAAAAATATGGCCAACAAGACAATGAAGCAAAGACACTTTATCAACTAGGGTCATTTATCTTTGTTAGAGCAGGCTTCCTTGTAGATGAAAATATTCCAAGTGATAGTGTCCACATATACCATGATGGGTTAGCATCTTGCTTTCAAAACAATAAATACCCCATCGCAAATAGAATATGTCAGAGCATTCATTATCAAGGAAAAGGACTAGGCATACACGAGCAAGGCATTCAAGAACCAATACAACTCCAAGAAAATTACAGACATCAAGGTCTTGGCTATTCTTCAGTTGGAAAATTAAATGATGTCAGTGGAACCTCTTCGATACTGGGGGCAACCTTGTCAGATACAAACGTCAAAATAGAGTCCATGAGAAATATTTTTCATAAGATTGTTTCCAACACCCCATTCACCCACACCATAAACCATCATTCTCAACATCTTAAACCTTCCCTTTGGAACCAACAAAAACAAAAGTCTCTCAAAGTCAAAAATCAATTGTGAAAGGCCATTGAATCAGACAAAAAGACAAGTGGACAAATGAAATTAAAATGGATCCCAAAGAAAAGTGGATCAAGAAAAGAAAACATGTCAAAAGAAAAAGTTAATCAAAATGTGGAGCCAAAAGACAAGAGGACTCCCACATATAACAAATTTCCAACTCCTTCAAAATGGTCATCAAACAAGGCATCTAAGAGTGTTGGTTCCAAATGTCATCCCAATCAAAATTTCAAAATTCATCATCCATCATACCAAGTTTGGAAAATAAAAAGTGATTCATACAAATGTCCAAACAACCTTTCCATGTCTACCATCATCCGTCATAATCCTACATCTCGCCTAAAGTCCAAAAATTTCATGTCACAAATCCACCGCATCATGGCAACAACTCTTTATCATAAGGACTCTCGTGGAACTCTATCGCGATGTGCGTATTTTGATAAGGCCAACTCTAGTATATAAAAGGATCATGATGACATCAATCAATTGTATGTAAGCGCTATGATCTTGACAAGGCAACTACTTCAAAAAGGTCATTATTGGAATATCATGGCACCAGTCTCTACATCGGCACAGTTAGCAGCTCCAAAACAATCAGTGGTCAGTTAAGGCATCAAGGTCATCCTAAAATATATAAAAAAAAAAAATACAAAAAAATTGAAAAATAAAAAAATCGTCACCTTGATGAAAACTTGGCAAATAGGCGTCTTGGTGACACAAAAAAAAAAAAATGTCAAGAAAATAGTAAAGAGAAAAATTTCATCCAATGGTGAAAACCTGGCAAACAGGCGCCCTGGATAAGTACCATGATGAAAACCTGGCAAACACGTGTCATGTGTAAAATAAATCATCTATGTGGACTTTTACACTTGGGAACAAGTCGTCTCATCTCCTATGCCTTCCTCTTAACATTGGCATCCATCCATTTCATCCATATCATTTCCGTCCATTTTCCCACCTACCTTGTTCTTGACATACAATTGGCACACATAAATCATGCTTTGGGGAAACTCTTGACATGTCAATCCTTTGGTCACAAACTATGCATGCAACATCATGTCATTGTCATCATTTCCATCATTATCCCTATATGACATAGTCCTATAAAATCATATGACAATTCCCTTAGTCTCATGTCTCCTATCCTTTACCAAGGCCACCTCTCATCCTTTCATGTTTGTCACCTATCTTGGCTTTCCCTTGTCAAATGGTTTAAGGATACTCCATCACTCCATCATCCCAACCAAGTCATTCCAAATGCAATGAGCACATTATCCAAAACTTTACTAGCCTTTGTTCCTAGCCCAGCTGCAGACCTCGATACTTTCATCACATGATCGTCATCTTCATGTTGTTTTGGGATGCATCATTCCCACGTCAAACAACATTGTCATCACTTGTCAATTGGTATTCAGCTTAACTAGGGGCACAACCATGTTTTTCCTTGGATTCTCATGTGTAGGCATCAATCACATGCATTTGTCATTATCCTCTTTAATCATTCAAAAAGACCTAAAAATCAAAAAATGTCCTGAAAAAACACCTAAAAATCAGAAAATGTCTTGAAAAAAGATCTAAAAATTAGAAAATGTCTTGAAACAAGACCTAAAAATCAGAAAATGTCCTAAAAAGACCTAAAAATTGAAAAATGTCCTGAAGAAAACACAAAACTTCCAAAACATAATCATGTTAGTCAACACAGTCATGTCAATTCAAGTCTTGATTAGTCTTCGTCATTGTCGAACTACATTGTCTCTGCGCATTTGCTATGTAGGCAAGGCTCATCTTTGAGCTCCCGAGACATTAGGTCAGTCCTATTGGGTTTGTCAAAATAAATCATGACTCAATCTTTTGTCAACAAGACAAAGTCTTTGGTTGTGTTGAACTACGAGGTCTCTGAGTGCATGACGTAGGCAAGGCCATCTATTGATGGGCCCCCAAGGCCACACTAGGTCAGTCCATTAGGGTTCATTGCACAATTTTTGCACACACATGAAATAGTCTTTAAACTTGAATGAACAATCTACCTAAGTGAACTTTGACAATCTATCAACGGAACATGACAATCATCTTGGCATATCAAAATCAGTCAATCTCAGTCAAACTTAGTCAAGCTAGTCAAATCTTGCTTACTCTTTAGATGTGTCCTTCTGAAGGGTAGCCTGTCATTTAATCATTCCCTAGAATGTGTCCTTCCTAGGCATCGTCATCATCATCCGACATTTTGAGCAATCCTCTTAACATTTAAGAACTACTCCTCTTGACATCAATGTTCTTTTAGATGTGTCCTTCTGAAGAACAACCCCCATCATTTATGCCTTAGGATGTGTCCTTCCTAGGCATTGTCACTGTCACCTAGAATTTTGAGAGATCCTCTCGACTTTTGGGGGTTTCTCCTCTTGACATCAACATTATTCAGGATGTGTCCTTCTTGAATTTTGCAATCTTCGACACTCATCATCTTGGCATCGTCAAAACCTTGACACCCTGGCATCTCGACATCAAACCATACATCTCAACATTAAAACACTTGGCATACAAAAACACTTGGAAAACACTTGGCACTTGTTTGTTGATTTTTCATCATGTTACTAGTTTTTCAGCGAGATCCCGACAACATGATTTAGAGAAGCAACAACGTATCATGATGTTTGTCTTGTCTTTTGAAACTTATGTTACTAGTTTCTCAATGATGTCCTGACTCTGGGATTTAGAAAAGTAGCAATGTATCATGATGATGGTTTTGGCTTTATTTTTGTCCTTTTTGGTAATCATGTTGCTAGTTTCTCGAGGATGTCCTAGAAATAGGATTTAGAGAAGCAACGACGTTTCATGATTTTTCTTTCTTGTCTTTTTCTGCTTGCGGTTGGTTATGGCAAAAAGACTGGGGAAAATGTGCCTTTTTGTATGAGTCATGATCATCCTTGTCTGTGACTACTTATCTCACGTGATGGTACAACCTTGCACACCTTGGTCTACGTCATATCATGGTGTTTGTTGGCCATTACAATAATCCACCCAATGATGTTAAATATAAAAATGTAAGCATGAAAGTTGGTTCCCTTATCATTTTTCATCTAGCTTTCCATCTTCATCCTTCTTTCTCTTCCACGCTAATATCCATCCCCTTCCAAGTTAACATTTCTTTTATCCTTCATCCTCTAGTCTTATCATCCATTTCGAGAGCACACCCGTATTCTTGGAACTCATCTGTCCTCTCGAGGGGGCATACCATAACCCTCCTTGTCATTCTTCTTTCACTGGGGCATATTTTAGAATTAAATTTCTTTGACACAATGCAATAAACTACATTATGTCAAAGAGGGGCAAAATGTAGACACTGAAAAATGTCCTAAGTCTGCGAGCATCATTTTTCTTGGTCGTTGTCCTTCGATAATTGAATAATTTTAGTTATTCAATTATGTATGATCATATTCCTCTATTAATTAAATAATTTTTAATAATTATTTAATTAATTCACCTTCTCATCTTTATTCTATCTTGATGAATTAAAATTATTTAATTGTGTCACAAATTTCTCCCTATTCTTCAATAGTTAAATAAATTATTATTTATTTAATTATTTTGTCACCTTTCATCTATAGTTAAATAATTACCATTAATTATTTATCTATTCATGGTCCTTTAATTATTCTATAGTTAAATAATTATTAAAATTATTTAACTATCCCATGTCTAATTTTCATCTCTCTATTTAATTAAATTGATAAGTTTAATTAAATGCTCCTCTTGTCATTTTATCTAAATAAATAATTTGGATAAATTATTTATTTTCCACTTGTCCATTTCCTCCATTTTTGAATAAATATTTATGCACCACTTGGTCAAAGATGCTCTGTCATAATCCCCTATCATAACATTCATTTCTATCATAGCCTGCATGTCTTGCATGTCTGTCATAGCTGTTAGGCATCATAGCCGTCAGCGTCATAGATTTTCCATGCATGGCATATTCTTGGTGCATCAATTTTGGACCATTGATCTTGGCATCTTTTTTGAGACTTAATCTCAACCATCGATTTTATAACATCCCTCTTATGAATTCTCATCCATTGATCTTGGAATCTTTCTAGAAGATTAATCTCAATCGTCCATTCGAATGGTTGTCTATAAAAGCAACCTTCCTTCTCTATTTTCAGCTTAACAGCTATTCTTCTCCAACTTTCTACTTATCATTTGCAGGTATTTGCACAAGTCACACTACAAATTTGAGGGAATATTTGCAAAAGGAGAAATAGGAGAGCAAGAGAAGTGATTCGGGTTCAAGCATGGGGAGTATTTTAATTTAATGTTTTATTTTCCTTATGTTACTTTGTTTTCTCTTGTTTGGATGAGGTTAATAGTTTAGAGGTGTTGGCTGTCACTTTATCTATTCTATTTGATTCTCTAACCCCATCTCACACTTTTGACTCAAAGCTATGAATTAGTGAGGTCACAAATGAGGGACCTCATCCTCAATTTAAACATTCAACAATAACACCCTAGTGGGGTTTGAACCTTAATGGAAAGAACACAACACCTCAACAACTTAACCATCAAACTATGCCACTATTGGAAATAAGTTAATATACTAAGAAAATTAAAATTAATGTACAAAAATATTTCACTATTTAATGAAAAAAATTTCACACACCCAAATTCCTACATAAGGTCTCTAAAATGAAGACAAGTTTCAAGTTCAACATATTTATAAGTTCATATCAGAAGTGAGTAAAATTTATTGTGAATTGTTAGTGGATATTGATAATGATTATGCTATAAGAGTTTTAATCCTCTATCTTTTTCAATGATTTGAAGTACTTTTCCTGAAGCCAAATGCCAATCCAAAAGACATTTGTAATGGCTCTCCCATGTGCTAATGAAATGTAAATGCAACAATTTGAAATTTAGCTCACCTTTTCAATTAAATTTATTTATTCTTGATGCAAGAGCATCCCAGGTTTCAGGAAATCTTGCATCAACCAAAAATATATACATTCATGTTTGCATTTCAGTAGTTATATGTTTGACCTAGTCTCAATATTTCATACCTCATTGTACCACATTGCAACATCAGAGCTCAGAAAGAAAGATGTATGATCTTCATGGATACATCTACATCATATCCATAATTCAAGTCTTTTGGAGATTCTAGAATGAAGTTATCACTAACAAAATATTAGTTGCAATCACCGACCAGTCTTGGCTTTTCAAGTGTTCAGACCTATCATGTGACTTATGGAGCTTAAGAGACCATTTCATAAGGATGCACACTCATTGAGAACCTTAGTTCCAATCCACATCGTGTTTGTTCAAGATCAAAGGAAATTCATTTGTTTTGGCTAACCTTCACATGTTTCATATATTTTGGGGTTTAAGACCTCTTGAGGCTGACATAGACCCTTTTCTAGAGTTGGGAATGGATATATATATGCATCATGTAATTGCATTAGGAATCAATTAATCAAGTAGTGAAATAGAAAGACATATCTAGGGTTTTAAGGGCTTCAACCCGCATTGTATTTCTGGGCTTTAATGCCATATCATTTTATAATTTTGTATTTCTATAAGCCAGAAGGTAGGGCATGTTGCCAGTAAATAATTGAGCATTTTCTATGTTTCCATATATGATTGTTTTCTTGTTCATTGAGTTTTTGTTGTGCTTACTCTTGTTGCAAGGTTGGATAGTCCTACTCCTAGACCCTCCATCCTTGACTGCACCAAGTGGTATCAGAGTGAAGTTGCAAACCTTTGGGAGATTAGAGCGAAGTTGTGAAATTTGGGAGAGTGAAGGTGGATAGATTGCCAACTTGAGGCAGTTACACTAGAGCAAGTTTGTGAAGTGGAGTGAAGGAATTTTGTAAGATCTTCATGTGGAAAGATCGCCAACTTGAGGCAGCCTACTTGTGTTTGTCAACAAATCACTGATTGTCAGGCAGTTGCAACTCTGTAGCTAGATCGTGAATTTGAGGAAGTTGCACCAGATCCTAGGAAAAGATGTCGCTAAGGAGAATTCATACTATTGTTAATGTTGTTGGAAATATGGATGAGATGATGGAAATGATGTGAACAATGAAAGCAAGATTGGATGTTGTTGAAGAAGATAAAAGAAAAGACTTAAAACCTAGATTGAATGATGAAAGTGATGATGATGAAGTTTAGGTAGTAGATTGAACTGAAGAGATCTTTGAAGAGGAATAATCAGATCAGGTGAAGATGTTGAAGGCTATTTCAAAATTGGAAAGTGACCTAGAATGGAGATTGTTAACTACACTAGTAATTTGAACCTTGAGGAGTTGATTTATTGGATAAAAGACAATGAAGAATACTTTGACTATGAAGAAATTGAAGATCTGGAGAGAGTGAGATTTGCAAAGACTAAGCTGAAAAGAAATGTTGCAATATGGTGGGAGGAAGTTCAATTAGAGAGAAATAGAAAGGGCAAGGAGAAAATTGTGAAATGGGACAGAATGGTGAAAAAATTAAAGAGCTAGTTTATACCTACGGATGATGAGATGGAGTTGTTGAAGAGATTGCATAACTTGAGATAGAAGGAAAAGACTATGAAGGAATACACTAAATAATTTCATAAGATCATCATTAGGACTAGAATACTGAAGCAAGAAAGGAGAAGCAAGCAAGGAGAAAGTAGCAAGATGTATCAATGGGCTAAGGATGAACATTCAGGAAGAGTTCAGTCTGGTAAGGCTGAATTTAGTAGAGGAAGCATATCAGTTTGCATTAAAGGTGGAGGAAAATATAAACAAAAGACATGAGCAGAGGTAGAGAGGAATATGAGGTAGATTTCATAGAGGAAGATCACATTCTAAAGGAGAGAAACCATATGCAGAGCAAAGAAAGGACAAAGATTCATACCGCAAGGGAGAAAAGGATTCCAATTCATTCCAGAAGGGAAGAGATGGTAGGAATTCTTACTGCCATAAAAGAGGAGGCTACAATTCTTACTATAATGATAGATACTAGAGAGATGAGAAAGGATATGACAAGATAACTTTCATAAGAACATATTTTAATTGTGGAGGTGAAGGACATGGAGCATTTGAGTGTCACCAAGAAGGTAAGAAGAATGAAAATCATGCAAGAACTGAATATGTAGAGGAAGAACTAGTGAAATTACTAAGTTCCAGAGGGAGTCCTGAGAAGGGGGAATCATTATTCATGAGGAGAGAACTATTCCAAGAGAAAGAAGTACCAAAGGAAGCACCGTAGAGGAAAATTTTATTCTAGACTAGATGAAAAGTAGGAGGTAAGTGTTGTAAAGCTATCATTGATTGTGGTAACATAGATAATCTAGTTTCTGAGGAAATGGTGACAAAGTTGAATTTGGAAAGGAGGAAGCAATTAAAATATTATAAGATAGCCTAGATCCAATATGGGCACAAAGTACTTGTAAGTGAGAAATGTCTAGTGAAATTCAAGATAGGATCATATCATGATGAAGTACTGTCTGATATCATACTGATGGATGTATGTCATATGTTGTTGGGTAGACCTTGGCAGTATGATACGAAATCTATACATGATGGAAGAAATAATACTTATACCATAATGTCTGATGGAAAGAGAATCACCTTGAAACCTTTGGAGCATGAACTAGAAAGTGAAGTGTGTGGAACAACTAGAATCAATTTGGTAGATGGAAGGAAATTTCCAGATGGATTGAGGCATGGGAAAATGTGTTTTGCTTTAATTCCAAGGAAGTGTGGAGACTTAGATGTAGGAAGAAACATAAGAGAAGAAGAATCACTAGAGAAGGAAGTCACTAAATTGATAACAGAGTACCGAGATTGTGTATCAAAGAATGTGCTAGAAGGATTAACACCAATCTAGAGTATCAGTCATCATATAGATATTATTCTAGGAGCCATTTTTCTGAACAAAGCTGTACACCAGATGACACCAAGAGAGAATGCATAGATAAACAAGCAAATACATGAGTTGTTGAAGAAGGGATTGATTAGAGAGAGTATGAGCCCATGTGCGGTACTAGCTATACTTGCACCTAAGAACGATGGAGAATGGAGGATGTGTACAAATTCAAGAGCTATCAACAAGATAACAGTGAAGTATAGATTCTTGTTGCCTAGGATGGATGACATCATGGATAGTTTGAGTGGAGAAAAGTATTTCACCAAGATAGACCTGAAGAGTGGATACCATCATATTAGGATCAGAGAAGGAGATGAACGAAATAATTCTTTTAAGATAAATGAGGGATTGGATGAGTGGTTGTTCATGCCATTTGGATTTACTAATGCACCTAGTATATTTATGAGGTTGATGAATGAACTGTTGAAGAAATTCTTGGGTAAGTTTGTCATTGTTTATTTGGATGATATTATGATTTTCAACAAGCCCAAGGAAGAGCATTTGGAGCATATCAAACAAGTATTTCAAAGGATAAGAGAAGAGAAGTTGTTGATAAACATCAAGAAGTGTAGTTTCATGAAGGAAGAACTAGTGTATTTGGGATTTGTGATATGTGTGGAAGGATTGAAGATGGATCCTGAGAAGGTTAGAGCAATAGTTGAGTGGCCTACACCTGTGAACATTGGAGAAGTGAGATCATTTCATGGACTAGCAAATTTTTATAGGAATTTCATCAAAAATTTCAGTGGTATTTGCACACCGATGATAGAGACAATGAGGGGTGACTGGAAGGAATTCAAGTGGATGTCAAGAGCACAAAGGAGTTTTGAGTTGTTGAAGCATAAGGATAGAGAAACTTGTGTTGGCATTACCAGAATTTGATAAGGTATTCCAAGTTGATTGTGATGCTAGTGGGAGTGAAATAGGAGTTGTGTTAAGTTAGGAAGGGAGACGAGTAGCCTACTTCAGTGAGAAATTGAATGATGCTAGGAGAATATATTTAGTTTATGATTAAGAATTCTATGCAAGTGTACAAGCCTTGAAGAAGTGGAGACATTACTTGTTACCTAAGGAGTTTGTGTTGTATATGGATCATCAAGCTTTGCAATATTTGAATAGTTAGGTGAAGTTGAACTAGAGACACATGAGATGGGTAGAATTCTTGTAGATTTACACAATTTTTTTGAAGCACTGGAGTGGGAAGTCAAAAAAGGTTGCAGATGCATTGAGTTAGAGAAGGAGTTTGTTGACAGAGATGAGAATCGAAGTATTGGGTTTTAAAGAACTGAAGCATATGTCTGAGAATGACATTGATTTTGTAGAGGCATGGAAAGCTTGCAAAGAGCCGGTAGAGACAAATAGGAGCAGATGGTTGGATTATTTCATTCAAGAGGGTATTGTTGACAATGATTTTGGCACCACAACAATGCAAGCAGAATATTGCTATTTTGATTCTCTTGAAAGAGAAAGGCAACACATTGATACCTTAGCTCCCAAGGCCTTTGTAGTTGGGTCTCAACTGTGCTGATGTTACTCAGTGGTCAATGCAATAGTAATATTCAAGGGGCCTACTGGAGTGAGCTTCTGGATTGTTCTAGGATCAAGCATGAAATAAAACCTACTATAACAAGGGTTTTTAAAGAAAAATAAAAATATAAGTCAGAGTTTTGAAACAAAAAATAACAATAGTTCATCCAACCTTAACCAGACTTGTTAACTTCAAGGAATTCATAAACCAAAATTGCAGAACAAAGTAAACTTGTGATTGACACACAACCTCTTTCATTGACAGTGCTAATTCACATAATAGGTTTTAATTACCATTTAAATAAAACATAAAATAATATTTCATTCCTTGAATACTTCACAAATCAAATGATTAATTAAGACAAATATCATTCAGGAACACAACATGAAGTAGATTAAACTATGATTGCTTCTACTATCAATAAAACAAATAAGCAATATTTACAAAGCTGGCACAATCACCAATGTACAAAGAATCTATGGCTCTAGATTGTTTCCAACTACACTAGGAGAACTTGAAAATACATTACAGTCTATACTAAAACCTTACTGCTAACCAAGAAGAAAAAAAAAGCTCTTATTACTAAGAATCATGATGCAAATCTATCTCCTGTTAACTAACTCCTAACAGTTCTAACTCTAAAAAGTTCTCAGTCTAAAAGTTTTCTAAACCTAGCTGTCTTAACCTAGAAGTGCTAACCTTTACAAAGAGGCAAGAATGCCTTATATACAGAATGTACCTAACAAGAATGTGTTGTCCCCTACACTAGGGTTTACAAAATATCTGCATCTAGGAGAGTCACTCTCAGATCTTTCTGAGGAAATTCAAAACTGCATTCATTGTGAAGCCCCGCTGTCCATGCTGATGAAGGATTTCTACCCTTAGGAGAAGCCTTTTTAGATCTTTTTGGCAGCTGCAGCATTAACTTTCCTGTCTTATGTCCACCTTCAAACTCTGTTGGGGGCACCTTGAATGCTTAGAATATCTTCATTAATATTTATCTACCTCTTTGCCAGTAGTCACCATAGCTATCCCTCTAAGTCACAATTTCTTCTTTCCTTCAGCTCCCTTTCTATTTTGGAATTCTCTATATGTTTGACCGCCCTCTAGAAGCACCATCGAGCCTCCCTACAGATCTAAACGCCATCGCCTGAGTCGATCCATCATCATCTATTCTCAACAAGAATCTATCTTGCTTGCATTCTGTTAGTCTTCTCCACAGGGGTGGTCAAAGGTGGCTCGTATTGAATCGCATGTCGATGAGACACTCATCATGTCTCCCCAATGTGATTATCACTTTTATCAACCATTAGCATAACACTGGATAGTCGGTGAGACCTCTCGGCGAGCTGCAAAAATCATATCGAGCTCGCAAAAAACCATCGACAAGACCACATCCTTTTGCTAAGACCACATGGTGAAGCTTTTGTTTTCTTTTGGAGTCTCCCCGAAATCCTCCTTATCCTCCAAGCTCGGGCTACTCTTGCTTTGGTGTGACTTTCATAGTCACTGAGAATTTTTTATATTGGCAGGACCTTTCACCAATTTCTTTCACTCTTGTCAAGCTTCCTTCTTATTGCTGAGACACCATCGGGTCGACAGGACATCTTACCGAACCTGATCCATCCGCTCGGAGTCTCCCCAAGTTATTTTGTTTTGGCGTGACCTTCAAACTTCGCTAAGACCTCACACCGAGGTCAGACATTATGCCAAAGGTTTCATCCTTTGGCAATCCTTTCATTTCGGGGATACCTTTCTGTAGTCATACTGACATGTATTCCTTCATTTCACATGTGTCACTGTAACCTTCCTTCGTCGAGGAGACATCCTATAGATACCTCGTGTCTCATCAAAGGCTTTATAAGTTCACCCTTTTGTCACCGTGACAATCTGATTCTCTCACCGAAGGCCACCGACACAATCCTTAGCGCCATGTCGGTGTGTCTAGAGCTGCTCGGTGAAACATTACCCCGACACTGTTGAGTCTCGCCAAAGAATTTTCTTTGATAGTGGTCGGCAAGACTTTGAAATTTTGCTTAGAGATCTCCCCGAAGACAAACTCCCACCGAAGTATTACAATCTTCTTGCTAGTCGAGGAGACTTCGTGAACTTGCCAAGACTTCTTGGCGGGGAGAAAACCTTTTGCCGATGTATGAATCCTTTTGGCTGCGGTTTGTGGGAGATAACGGAGTCACTAAGACCTCTTTTCGAGAGAGATTCTTATGCCTATAAGGACCCGCATATGATCTTGGATTAGTGTGACCTGCCCGAGGTCTTGCCGACAGGCAACACAGATGCACATTGAACAAAAGGGATTATGGGTCGGGGAGACTGTGATAATCTTATGCCAATAAGATCCATAATGGGGAGTATTCTGATTCTTTGGATTTCAAACGGTCAAAGCCAAGCCACCAGTCAGTAAGAGATTAGAAAAGTCTTGCTGAATTTTACCTTAGCTGATTTTCATGACCAACTGGATAGAAGAATGCCTTCCAACTGAGCTCCCTTGGCAAATATCATCATATGTGTGATTTAATCCTGCACTCAACAAAGAAAACCATAGTAAAGATCACATGAACAACAGTTAATTAATCAAAATCATAATTGAAATGAATCCTATGTTAGTAAGGTGCAGTTAAATCTTCAAACAAAATGATCATACAAGTAGTTCGGGTTTTCGGTCGACCCACGAAATCCAAGCCAGGGAGGAATTTTGAAGAATTCTGAGTCAGGCGGATTCCAGCAGAATAAACATGAAAACACCCATTAGAAACTTAATCTGATCATTATCAATCAAGGAACAGCATGTGAGATCTCAAAATAGCATCAATTAATCGTAAAATGCATTATCATTTATTAACTAGTCCTACTACTCCACACTTCTTCACATTTCACATATTCTGGGTAAATCTGCAAAACTCCGGTCCACATAGAATTCTGCGAAGACCAAAAATCCCCAAACAACAGCGTTTGGCTAGAGCTCGAGTGAGATCTGAGAAAATGCGGATTGGGTGGAAAATCCTGAAGTTAGGAGAAAACTCAAATTCCAACTTTGGCAGAAACAAACTTAGATCAGATAGATCAAAAGTCAAAATTAGGAGGGAAACACAAGAATTCCAAAGAGGAAAGTAAGTAACCAGAAGCAGAGTAATCAAAAGAGAAAGGGGGACCCATTTTGATCCTAATCAAAGTGGGGTGGTTATGCAAGGCATAACAAATGGTGACTCGGCTAGAAAAATGGTTTAACCATTTTCATGAATTTGAAGGATTCAGCTACCCAGAACTCTTGGTTCATGAACATCACAACTCCAGTTGGGTTAGTTTATAACAAGCAAGGTAGAGCTAGAATCTCAAATGTAAGTCAATCAATGGCAACCCCCTGAATCTTTGTGTGTGTGCTTAATAGTGCATCATCCTTTCATAAAGTTTCTTCATCTTTTGAACAATAATGTGTAAGATCTGAACTACATGAGTTGATTTCCTTCATGCAATGATATCTTGGGCATTGCTCCACTGCCAGTCAAGTGTCTATAGCCCCAACGGAGATACCTCTAGTTCTCTCACAACATTGCTCTACTACCAATCAGGCGTCCATAGCCCCGGTAGAGATAATAGAATCACTCATTCATATTGAATCCTCTTTTTCTTTTGAAGTTTTAGATATTTCATTTAATTCTCTTTTTCTTTTCAATATGTTAGATGTTTAATATCTGATTTGGGTTGAAAACTACAATGGACCTCATAAAAGCACTTGGAAGCTAGATTTTCACTCAAATCTTACAACACTATCATCCTAGGACAAATACACTACTAGAAGAGGAGATGATTTTAATGATTTGTGATAAATTCAGGGGAGCTGATGAAGGATTTCTTACTTAGCACTTTGTTTTCAAAACTTTCCACAACTTTTATTGACAACAAGCATGAAACAATGAACTGAGGACAAAATCATCCAATTAGAAAACCTGAAAATATCTAAACCACTTCTCTCCTAATGACCAAAGTATGCTTCAGATAACAACCCACAGTTTCAGATGGAAAGGATGGATCAACCCCAAAGAACAAAATAAAACAAAGACCAAACAACAAAGGAAACACAAAGGACAGAAGGAAAGAACAAAAAAAAAAAAGCAACAAGCTATTTACAAGCAAAGAGTAAATTATCTACACAAGGAGCAGCAGATTATTGACAAGCAGAAACACATAAAGTATTTACAAAAATACAAATTATTTACAAATAGGAAACAAAAAAAAATATTTACATAAAAAACAATGAATTACTTATATACAGAATAGAAATAACAAGCCTCAAGATTCAAAATAGTGCTTAAGGAACTTCCCATTAACAGGCAAAGGAGAAGGTTCCCCAGTTAGGCTACTCAGTCTGAAAACATTTTCCCCTAGGATCTCAACAATTTGATAAGGGCCTAACCAAAGCTTGTCAAACTTTTGGTGATGGCCTTTCCTTTCATCAGCCTTATCCCATAGCAACACTAGGTATGATATCCTAAAAGCCTTTATCTTGGCTCTTTTTTCAAACCATCGTTTGACAACAGCCTGATGCCTAAAGAATTGTTGTAAGGCCACATCTCTCTGCTCTTCTAATTTCAACAAAGTAGCTAACCTGACCTCTATCCTATTGTCATTAGAGTAGAATTTATGCATGAACTCAAGGATAGGTATTTGTAGATGGATAGGAAAGATAGGCTCTTGGCCATATACCAGCTTGAATGGTGAGGTGTTTAAGGTATCCTTAATCCTATCTACCCATAATGCAAATCTAAGCTAGGTATGCTAGTCTCTAGGGTTATGCTCTAATAGTTTCTTAATGACCCCTAAGAGATTCTTGTTGGTTGACTCTGCAACTCCATTGCCTTGTGGATAATAATTTGAAGAATATTTCAAGACAATCTTGTGATCATATGCCAAGGAAATAAATTCAGTAGAAGAAAAAGTAGATCCATTGTCACATACTTGAGCGAAAGGTACCCCAAACCTTGTAGTGATGCATTCAGTGAGGAACTTGATCACTACCTTTGTTGTGCTATTCTTGCAGGGTATAGCCTCTTTCCATCTTGTGCAATAGTCAGTGGCAGTCAAGATGAATTTATGTCCTGTAGAAGAGTTCAGGTTAATCACTCCAATAAAATCCAATGCCCATTGGGAAAATGGCCTCACCTCATAGACGGCTTGCAATGGCATGGCTGAATGGCATTCCTTTGGTGTAGAAATCTGATAGACATGACATGTCCTCACATGCTGATGGGCATCTTTGAATACACAGGGCCAGTAATAACCAGATTGAAGGATCTGATGTGCCAAAGAATCTGTAGACCCATGACCTATGCCATGTTTCCCGTGAAACTCAGAGATCACATGTTTAGCCTCTTGATGATCAAGGCATCTCAGGTATACTCCTTCAAAATTCCTCCTGTATAGCAACCCTCCTTTGAGCATGCAATGAGAAATCTTCAGTCTTAGGGCTCTCCTTTGAGTGGCATTCATTCCTTCTAGACATCGATTGTTGAGCATAAAGCAGATGGTATTAGCATACCAAGGGTCATTAGAGAAAGACTGGGTCATGTATTGCTGACAGATGATGTTGTCACCAGCGTTTTCCATGGACTGAGACAAGTCGGTACCCTTGACTAGCTTTATAGGGTGTATCTCCAGATCAAATTCTTGTAGGATGGCCATCCATTTTCGTCTCCTTTCTTCCAACTCACTCTGCATGAGTAGGGACTTCACAACCACATCAGGAACTACAAAAACGATTTGTCTTTGAAGAATGTAATGCTAGAAATTCTTAACAGCTTGAACTAGTGTGAAGGATTGCTTCTCAAGAGGCGGGTATTTGATTTCTGCATTTTTGAAGGGAGAGCTCATGAACACAATCGGTCTCTCCTCTGCCTGTGCTCCTCGTTGAGTTAACACTACTGTGCACGAGTGTTCCGAAGCAAAAGAGTAGATGTAAAATAGTCTGAGATAGTCAGGGCTGGTGAGCACGGGTGCCTCTAAAATGGACCGCTTGACTTGTGAGAACACGGCCTTTGCTTCCTTAGTCCACTCTATCTTGGCATCTCTCTTCATCATTTCATTTAGTGGCTTTATAATCTCTGCAAAGCCTGTGATAAATTTTCTTACAAAGTTGATCTTTCCAAAAAAAGATCTTAACTCTTTCTTGCTCCCTGGCCTGGCGATCTTCAGAATCGATTCGACTTGATCTGGGTCGATTGAAATCCCTCTTTCAAAGATTATGTGTCCCAACAGCTTCCCTTCAGAAACCCCGAACACACATTTGTTGGGATTTAGGGAGACGCCATATTGGATGCATTGTTCTAGAACATTGGCCAAGTCAGTAGTGTGGTTCAATCGGTCCTTGGAGAACATTGTCAGGTCATCTATGTAAACAATAATGCATTTTACAATTAGATCCTTGAAAGCTATGTCCATGGCATGCTGGAAAGTGGCTCCAACATTTATCAAACCGAAAGGCATCCTTCTGTATGTGAACATTCCCCACTTTGTAGTGAAAGTTGTCTTCATCCTTTCTTCAAAGTTGACCATTACTTGATTGTATCCAAAGTAACCATCCAAGAATGACATCATCTGTGCTCCATTGATAGTCTGCAGTACCTCATCCAGGGAAGGGAGTGGGTAGTTATCCTTTTCTGAAGCCCTATCCAAATTTCTGAAGTCCACGCATAGTTTGATCTCCCCATTTTTCTTACAAACTAGGACTAAGTTAGCCACCTCGGTTGAATGGTGCATAGGGAAGATAATCCTTGCTGAAAATAATTTTTGAACTTCTTTATAAATCAATGGTTCAATCAGAGCATTGATAGGGCGTTGCTTCTGTCAGAAGGGTTTAGCTTCGGGCTTCAAGGGAATAGTGTGAGTCATTATATTAGCATCAAATGTATTTAGGTCTTCATATCCCCAAGCAAATGCAGAAATATCTTTCTTAAGTGCCTTTAGTATATCCTTTCTGATTGCTTCAGGGCATGCTTTCCCTATGTAGACATTCCTTTCAGGGCCAACATTTACCAAGTTAATTGTTTCATACTCGCCTCCCTTTTCTTCAGCTAATATTTCTCTCGAGCCCTTGGATCTGAGTCAAAAATTCTCTCTAAGGCCACCATTCCTTTGGGAATGTTATTATTCTTTAAGTTAAGAACTCCTTTTGTATCACATTCCTCAGGGCTCCAATCCCCTTGATCTTTGTTGGACTCATCAATAATTTTCCCCTCAAAAACATCTGAGCTTGCTAAGAAGGCCAAAATATGTCGATCATCATCAAAGACCTGGAAATTATTGATATTGTTAGGAACAGCTGGGGTGGACATCAGTTCCACTGAGAATATTTTTAACTTGGAGCCTTGCATAGGTTCCAAGGTGCTTGCAGTAACAACCAGTGAATTAGCTACCTAATTTTCTTCTCTAGGGATTAAGCTAATCCCAAAAGCATCAAAGTCCTCAATCAGGTTCCATACCCAATTTTTGTAAGTTTCCAGCCTTCTATTGTGACATGTGTATTGGCTGCACACTTTCCTAATAACTATTTCTAAATCTCCCTTGACCATCAAGGCAATGACCTTCTTCTTATGTGCAAACATTAGTCCCCATGCTAGAGCTTCATATTCTGCCACATTGTTTGTGCATCCAAATTGCAACTTGTAAGAAGCAAAGAAGGTTTTCCCTTGAGGGCTGTTTAGTACAATTCCAACACCATTTCCTATCTTAGATTTGGATCCATAAAAGGTAAGGGTCCACAACTGATCAGGGGTTTGAGTTGATTCTTTTGAAGTTGTTATGGGGGTTTGATCTAGATGAGTTAGGGGTGGGACTCCTTGATCTTTTACATCAGGTATAAGGGACGGGTATTCAACTAGTTCCTTTGGTATAATTTCCAATTCTTGCATAGATGTATTATGTGACCCACAATTATCCTCTGAACATTCTCTTGCATCTTGGGGTTGATCCTTAAAAATATTCTGATTTGGAAGTGTATTTGGGGTGGGTTCAATTTGAGAAGGAACCTCAGTTGAAGGTATCCTATCCTTGGTTAGCATGGTTGCTTCTTTAGCCTCAAATGAGAAGCAGTCTGCAAGGGTCTCAGGGTGACTTGAGCTAGCTTCCTCAGCTTGGGAAACATGGTTTAAAATGTCAATGCAAGGTGGACAAGTCAATTCAGAATGACTTTGGTAGTGTACCCTATACCAATTAGGGAGCAGGAGACTTTTCAGATCTACACCTTCTCCCAAGACCAGCTGATCTTGTTGCAGTTTCCTGACTAATGCCTACTAATTTCCATCAATCATAAGACCAAAGGGATTTTGTATGGGCAGCTCTTTAGGATCAAGAATAGAAAAAGTCAAAGCTTCTTCTTTTTTATAAACACCTATCCCAATTTCGAAATAGGCTACCTCATTGGGGCAATCATATTCTGTGATGATATGCTTGAGGCGAGGCTCACTTTCGATCCTAATCTGATTAGGAATCCCTTTCCATGATAGCCACATATGTGAAATGTCAAGGGAAAGATATCCCCCTAGATTTTTCATCATATCTCTGCTCAGCATCATACCATAGGTCTCGGGAATGTCTGCCACTTGAATGTCTATGTTGGTTAGGATCCTAGGATCTGATCCTACTTGCACATGTATGTTCTTTAATTCTCCTACCACATTAACCTCTGTCTTGTCAAGTTGAATGACCTTCTTATTGGTTTGAATGGGGTTTAATCCTAACTTCTTACATATGGAAAATGACATGACATTTCCTAAAGCTCCTGAATCCAATAGACAGTTGTGTAGGTTCTTCCCAGAAATTCTTAAACTTAAAAGGAAAGGTGGAGTACCTACCTTTTTTTTGTACAAGGATGCATTCATATCTGCAGCAGGTGCAACCTTGCTTTTTCCTTTTGACTTATCAGCTTGTTCTAGAGCTTTCAACACTATCTCCCTTTGAGCAGGGCACCACTTTAAAATGTCAAAATATGACAAAGAATTTTTATGTTTTTGCATCTCAGAAACAATGTCAAATTTTGTATTATAACTTGAATTACTTTTGAAAACAGCAGAGGAATTACCCTTGTTATGGAGGTCAGGCGGGCCTTTTAGTGGAAGAGGATTATTATCAGCACCTTGATTTGGAGGGACCATGTGATTAGGAGGTGTTGATGTAGTGAATGGCCCCTTATTTTGATTCCTCAAGAAGTGTCCTTTTGATTGAAAGGCTTGGGCATCATATGAATCTTCCTCTAGTTCATTCTCCTCTTGCCTTGGGAATGAGGGCTCTTCTTCAACGACATCATAAGTCATTGCAATATCCAGTGAGTCACCTCCTTTTTTTGAATTCCCCTGGAATGTGTGGGCATCTTCGTGTGCCATCTTGACAACTTTCTCTATTTCAGGGCAGTTCACCTCGGAATGGGTTGTTGTATTATGCAGCCTACACCAATTGGTCATGAAGTTGAGGTCAACCACACTTACAGTATGTGACCTCTCCTCATTAGCTTGATAGTTATGTGAAACTCCACCATTATTGGGCCATGTATTCCACTATCTATTGTTATTTGGCCTTTGATTGTATCCTCTATTCTGATTTTGATAACCCTGGTTAGAGGAATTTTGGCCCTGATAACCCCTTTGGTTATAATTGTTATGATTCTAATAGCTACCCTGATTGTTACTGTTTTGATTAGGGTAGTTACCTTGGCTTTGAATGGGGTTCAATCGAAGCTGAGCCATGTCGTTTGTAACTTGAGACAGTGTTTTATTCAACGTTTCTACCTCATTTGTAAGTTGGATTGTCTTTTCACTTTCCACGCTCTTAACAATAGGTGGCTGATACACATGACTTGGTGTTCCAATTTGGTTATGATAATGATGGGAACTTTGAGGAAGCTGTGATTGTTGAAAGGGATCAGAAGTTCCAGTAGCATATAATGGAATGGGAGGCTGAGTTTGCAATTTGGATATAGGCCCATAGTGGGAAGGAGACATTCCTGGGACAGTGTTAAATAGAGGAGTGAGGCTAGACACATGATACCATAGTGAAGGAAAACCTCCTCCCAAACTTGGATGAGAGTTAGTTTTCTGTTGCAGCTTAATAGCGAAGTGATAAACTTTGGATAGGGAATCAATATCAATTGGTTGATAAGTTCTTTGTAGGAACAAACCTAACAAAGGGTCTATAACCCTAAAGTATGCCTAGATGGCACTGTTCTCAGTAACTAGATAGGGATCTTGCAATCTCCTATACATCCATTGAAACCTAGTATTGAATAGGGGCAGGGATTCACCTGGCTCCTTCTTGATGGTGGAAAACTGATGGTAGAAAAGAGTTGGATCTAAATAGACTCTGAACAAATTAATGAAGGAATTTTCCAAGTCTGTCCAAGTCAAAATGGAACCTTGAGGAAGATTAAGGTACCAATTGTATGCCATGTCCCCTAGGGAATAAGGGAACAACCTACAAACTACATCATGATGAGCTATTTGAGCTCTTGCACAGGCATCCTTAAAAGCCTATATTTGCTCTTCAGCACTCCTTGACTCACCATGAATATACTTGGGGAAGAATTTCTCAGGGTTCTTGGGCATATCGTGAAAACCTCCAGGAATAGTCCCTAATGGAGAGGGATTATTCTAAAAGAATGCCATTGGTGGCAATGGTGGTTGAGCTAAATGTTGGATGGGTCAAACTAGATATGATGACACTTGAGATGGACGTGATGGTGGATTGATAGGTATCCACTGGGGTATTGGTGAAAAGCCTGGTGGAGTGAGAGGAGCTGACAAGGGTGGTATGATGGTTGCCCCAGTTTTGTGAACCTTATGTCTTGTTGGGGTCTTGAGTTCTATCAATGGTGATGGTCCATCAGCTAATCGAAGAACTCTATGGGGCTCCTCTGATTAGAAAGACTGAGCTTTATCTAGTTTTCCTTTCTAGTCCCTCCTTCTAGCACCAGTTCCTATTGACGGCGATATTGGCACCACAACAATGCAAGCAGAATATTACTATTTTGCTTCTCCTGAAAGAGAAAGGCAACACATGGATGCCTTAAATGCCAAGGTCTTTGTAGTTGGGTCTCAACTGTGCTGATGTTACTCAGTGGTCAATGCAATAGTAATATTCAAGGGGCCTACTAGTGTGAGCTTCTAGATTGTTCTAGAATCAAGCATGAAATAAAACCTACTCTAACAAGGGTTTTTAAAGAAATATAAAATGATAAGTCAGAGTTTTGAAACAAAAAAATATAATAGTTCAACCAACCTTAACCAGACTTGTTAACTTCAAGGAATTCATAAACCAAAACTTCAAAACAAAGTAAACTTGTGATTGACACACAACCTCTTTCATTGACAGTGCTAATTCGCATAACAGATTTTAATTACCATTTAAATAAAACACAAAATAATATTTCATTCCTTGAAGACTTCACAAATCAAATGATCAATTAAGACAAATATCATTCAAGAACACAACATGAAGTAGATTAAACTCTAATTGCTTCTACTGTCAATAAAACATATAAGCAATATTTACAAAGCTGGCACAATCACTAGTGTACAGAGAATCTGTGGCTCTAGATTGTTTCCAACTACACTAGGAGAACTTGAAAATACATTACAGTCTATACTAAAACCTTACTGCTAACCAAGAAGATAAAAAGAAGCTCTTATTACTAAGAATCATGATGCAACTCTATCTCCTTTTGTTAATTGACTAACTCCTAACAGTTCTAACTCTAAAAAGTTCTCAGTCTAAAAGTTTTCTAAACCTAGCTGTCTTAACCTAGAAGTGCTAACCTTTAAAAAGAGGCAAGAATGCCTTATATATAGAATGTACCTAATAGGAATGTGTTGTCCCCTCCACTAGGGTTTACAAAATATCTGCATCTAGGAGAGTTGAATCTCAAATCTTTCTGAGGAAGGTCAAAACTACATTCATTGTGAAGCCTTGTTGTCCATGATGATGAAGGATTTCTACCCTCAGGAGAAGCCTTTTTAGATCTTTTTGGCAGCTACAACATTAACTTTCTTGTCTTCGTGTCCACCTTCAAACTCTGTTGGGGGTGGCTTGAATGCTTAGAATATCTTCATTAATATTTATCTACCTCTTTGCCAATAGTCACCACAGCTGTCCCTCTGAGTCACAAT
Source organism: Sequoia sempervirens (assembly GCA_007258455.2). Taxonomy (NCBI): domain Eukaryota; kingdom Viridiplantae; phylum Streptophyta; class Pinopsida; order Cupressales; family Cupressaceae; genus Sequoia; species Sequoia sempervirens. Next base: position 656,944,031 of record VDFB02000003.1, on the reverse strand, counting down.
TTCTTCTTTCCTACGACTCCCTTTCTATTCTGGACTTCTTTGTATGTTTGACCACCCTCTGGAAGCACCATCGAGCCTCCCTGTAGATCTGAATGCCATCACCTGAGTCGATCCATCATCATCTGTTCTCAGCAAGAATCTATCTTGCTTGCATTCTATTAGTCTTCTCCATAGGGGTGGTCAAAGGTAGCCCGTATTGAATCGCATGTCGGTGAGACACTCATCGTGTCTCCCCGATGTGATTATCGCTTTTATCAACCATCGGCATAACACTAGAGAGTTGGTGAGACCTTTTTGGCGAGCTGCAGAAATCATATCGAGCTCACAAAAAACCATCAGCAAGACCGCATCCTTTCGCTGAGACCACATGGCGAAGCTTTTGTTTTCTTTTGGAGTCTCCCTGACATCCTCCTTATCCTCTAGGCTCAGGCTCCTCTTGCTTCGGTGTGACTTTCATAGTCGCCAAGAATTTTTTGTATCAGCAGGACCTTTCACTGATTTCTTTCACTCTCGCCGAGCTTCCTCCTTGTTGCTGAGACACCATCAGGTCAACAAGACATCTTACCGAACCCAATCCATTCACTCAGAGTCTCCCCAAGTTCTTTCATTTCGGCATGACCTTCGAAATTTGCTAAGACCTCACACCGAGGTAAGACATTATGCAAAAGGTTTCATCCTTTAGTGATCCTTTCATTTTGGGGAGACCTTCCTGTAGTCATACCGACATGTATTCCTTCATTTTAGATGCGTCACTGTAACCTTCCTTCATCGGGGAGACATCCTATAGATACCTCGTGTCTCACCGAAGGCTTTATAAGTTCACCCTTTTGTTGCCATGACAATCTGATTCTCTCACCAAAGGCCACTGATACAATCCTTCGTGCCATATCGGTGTGTCTGGAGCCGCTCATTGAAACGTTACCCCGACACTGTTGAGTCTCACCAAAGTATTTTCTTTGATAGCGGTCGGCAAGACTTTGAGATTTCACTAAGAGATCTCCCTGAAGATAGACTCCCACCAAAGTATTAGACTCTTCTTGCTAGTTGGGGAGACTTTGTGAACTCGCCAAGACTTCTTGGCGGGGAGAAAACCTTTCGTCGATGTATGAATCCTTTTGGTCACGATCGGTGGGAGATAACAGAGTCACTGAGACCTCTTTCTGAGAGAGATTCTTATGCTGATAAGGACCCACATATGAACTTGGATCACCGTGACCTGCCCGAGGTCTTGCCAATAAGAAACATAGATGCACATTGAACAAAACGGATTATGGGTCGGGAAGACCGTGATAATCTTATGCCGATAAGATCCATAATGGGGAGTATTCTAATTCTTTGGATTTCAAACGGTTAGAGCCAAGCCACCAGTCGGTAAGAGATTAGAAAATTCTTGTCAACTTTTACCCTAGAGTATTTTCATGACCAAATGGTAGAAGAATGCCTTCCAACTGAGCTCCCTTGGCAAATATCATCCTGTGTGTGATTTAATCCTGCACTCAACAAAGAAAACCACAGTAAAGATCACATGAACAATAGTTAATTAATCAAAATCGTCATTGAAATGAATCCTATGTTAGTAAGGTGCAGCTAAATCTTCAAACAAAATGATCATACAAGTAGTTTGAGTTTTCGGTTGACTCGTGGAATCCAAGCCAGGGAGGAATTTCAGAGAATTCTGAGTCAGGCGGATTCTAGTGGAATAAACATGAAAACACCCATTAGAAACTTAATCCGATCATTATCAATCAAGGAACAACATGTGAGATCTCAAAATAGCATCAATTAATCGTAAAATACATCATCATTTATTAACTAGTCCTACTACTCCACACTTCTTCACATTTTAGAGATTCCAGGGAAATCCACAAAAATATGGTGCACACAGAATTCCGTGAAGACCAAAAATCCCCGAACAACAGTGTTTGGCCAGAGCTCGAGTGAGATCCAAGAAAATCCAGATTGGGTGGAAAATCCTGAACTTAGGAGAAAACCCGAATTCCAACTGAGGCATAAACAAACTTAGATCAGATAGATGAAAAGTCAAAATTAGGAGGAAAACACAAGAATTCCAAAGAGGAAAGCAAGTAACCAAAAGCAGAGTAATCAAAAGAGAAAGGGGGACCCATTTTGATCCTAATCAAAGGGGGGTGGTTATGCAAGGCATAATAGGTATGTTCAAGAACAATTGACTATGTATTCCTAGGAGTTCAATGGGGGAGAATTTAATCAAGGAAAAGTATTATGGAGGATTAGCAGGACATTTTTGGGATTGATAAGACTATAGCATTGGTGAGTGAGAACTATTTTTGGCTGTAGTTGTATAAGGATGTCAAGAAATATGTTCAAAGTTGCAGGATTTGTCAGGTTGCAAAGGGAAACAGTCAAAACACTGGGAAGTATACATCATTGATAGTACTAGAGAGACCATGGGAGGAAATAAGCATGGATTTTGTGTTGGGATTACTACATACATCGAGAGGATTTGATTATGTATTTGTGGTTGTGGATAGATTTTCTAAGATGGTGCATTTCATACCTTGTAAGAAGACCAATGATGTAGTACAGGTTGCAGATATATTTTTCAAGGAGATTGTGAGATTACATGGTTTACCAAAGAGCATAGTATAAGATAGGGACACAATTCATTGGACATTTTGGGAAGAAATTTTTGAAGAAGATGAAGACAAACTTGAAGTATAGTTCAACATTTCACCTATAGATGAATGGGAAAACAAAAGTAGTAAATAGGATTTTGGGAACTTGTTGATATGTTTGACTGAAGGGAAAGTAGGAAATTGGGATTTGATAATGCCACAAGTAGAATTTTCATATAACAATTTAGTAAACCAAAGCATAGGGAAGACACCATTTGAGATAGTGACAAGACAACAACCCAAAGGAGTAGCAGAGTTAAGAGACTTCAGTATGGAGGATAAAAGGAGTGTGGAGGAAGAAGAATTTGTAGGATTCATGGAAACAATGCATACTCAAGTTAAGAAGCATCTGGAGAAGATGAATAGTTCCTACAAGGGGATGGAGGAGTTTGGAGTTGGAGAGGAAGTAATGGTATATTTGAGAAAGGAGAGGTTTCCAATTGGGACATATAACAAGTTGAATATGAAGAATTTTGGACCTTGTAAGATCATCAGGAAGTTTGATTCTAGAAATGCATACGAAGTGGAACTACCAGAGGAATTTGGCATATCACCTATATTCAACATTGTAGACCTATACTAGTATCATGAAGGAGAGTCACAGAGGATAGAGGAGTTGGTTCACCAAACTAGATAGTACATCATCCAAAGGAAATTGAGGAGATTTTAGACAACAGAGGTGGATGAAGAACCAAAGGCAAGCAATATAAAGAATATCTAGTCAGATGTAAAGGAAGATTGGAAGAAGATTCATCCTAGATTTCTCAGGTTGAGGTGGACCACATTGGTTTTCCTCTAGCCTCAGGAAAGCTAGAGGCTCACTTTTCTTAAACCTTGAGTGTCTGATGCAAGAGCATCCTAGGTTTCAGGAAATCTTGCCTCAACCAAAAATATCTACATTCATGTTTGCATTTCTATAGTTATCTTTCAGACCCAGTCTCAATATTTCATACCGCATTGTACCACATTGCAACATCAAATCTTGTAGAGTAAAATGTATGATATTCATGGCTACATCTACATCATATCTAGAATTCAAGTGTTTTGGAGATTCCAGAATGAAGTTATCGCAAACAGAATATCAGCTGCAATCACTGACCAGTCTTGGATTTTCAAGTGTGTGAACCTATCCCATGACTTGCAGAGCTCAAGAGACCATTTCATAAGGATGTGCATTCATCGACGAAACTTAGTTCTGATCCACATCATGTTTTTCCAAGATTAAAGGAAATTCATTTGTTTTGGCTAACCTTCACATGTTTCATATATTTTGGGGTTTAAGACCTCTTGAGGCTAACACAAACCATTTTCTGGAGCTGGGAATGGATATATATAGGAATCATGTAATTGCATTAGGAATTAGTTAATCAAGTAGTGAAGTAGAAAGAAAGATCTATGGTTTTAAGGGCTTCGACCTGCATTGTATTTTTGGTCTTTAATGCCATATCATTTTGTAGTTCTATATTTTTGTAAGCCAGAAGGTAGGGCATGTTTCTGGTAAATAATTGAGCATTGTCTATATTTCCATTCTATGATTGTGTTCTTGTTCATTGAGTTTCTATTGTGCTTACTCTTGCTGCAAGGTTGGACAGTCCTACTCATGGACCCTCAATCCTTGACTGCACCAATTCTTTTGAAATGTAAAAAAAAAAATTAAAATCAAGGTAAGATAACATGATGAATATCCTTGATTAGATTATGCAATATATTTTATATTAAATGTTTTAACTATCGGCTCGTGCTTCAACATAGTGGGATGTAGAACCAAGGTCCAAATTTTTTTATAAATTTAGTTGGAGTTACTGATGAAGTAAGAAGTTCATCATAATCTTAATTAAAGCTCCGATTTGAAACTTTTTATGGAATTTGATATACCAATTTGTCTAACCATTCCTTGACAACAATTATCCTTCCTAGGAGTAATTACTATCCAAAGACTTACATAAATTTTTAAGTTATGCAATTGATGGAGTATAGTCTTTATCAAGATGGTGTTGGGATTTGAATTTGGAGAAGCTATATAGATAGATATCAAGTGGAAATTGATGTTTCTTCATAGTTCATGATTTCTTTACTAGAAATTGGAGTTCCACAAGTTGATGTGTTGTTCTTGGTGATTTTGATAGTTTGATACATGATTATCTAGGAGGCCTAGCAGATGTTTTAGATATTGCACACATTAGATTGGGAATCCCTACACCAAGGGATATTCCACACTTCTCAAATGAAGGAGCTGTTGTAACCTGGGATCCTTTTGTGTCAATTTTTTGCAATGTCACTTTAGTGAGACATCATTAGTTAGTCACTATGGGATATGATTTTCTAAGGAATGAAGTTTTGTCATAATTTTGATAAATATGTGTTAAGAAATTTTCCATATTTTTGATAAATGTATGTGAATATTGCATTCTTCTACTAGCAGGATTCTATTAGTTAGTAACTTTCTTATCTATATTTTGCAAGCACCTTTATATGTGATACATTATCAAAAAAATATAAAAGTAGACATGTATATTGAACACTTTTGAAGATTGAGAGGTGGGGGTGAATCATTCTTATCAGAACTTAATCCCTTTTGGAACTTAACTCTTTCAACACAAGATAACCTTCTTTACTAGATCAAGGAACCTTTAAGCAGAATAGTAACAAAGAATGATATAGCAGTTTGAATCCTTGACAACTTCAACACTTCTTAAACAATGAAAGATATATCAATTCTACTTCTAACTAGATTAGTAGCAATGAGAAAGAAAGAACACACACATGCATAAGGAGAACACCTGATTTACATGGAAAACCAAATGATGGAAAAGCCATGATGAGATTTAACTCAAAATATAAGGCTCGCTTGCAAAAAGACTTGCAAGAAGGATCACTACCTTAAAGCAAGATACATAAGACTTGTTGAACTGTAGAAAACACAAATTTAGGAGCAAGATACAAGGATGTGATGAGATTCACTATCTCAAAGGAGGATACAATATTATTTAGAGATAATTACAATAATTTCCAACACCACACTCTCTTAACTAAGGTGTTATAGCACAATTGATCTTTCCTTTCACACACTTTAGCACTAACACTATTAAATATTCAATATGATTTACACACACACTTCTTTGCATTTATACACTGCTCCACCTTGTTAAATCAAAGTAATTGTACATTTATATCTACCACAACACTTTAAAACTTCAATTAGGTCAACGATGAAGAGGATAAAACAATGAATTCAATTGGTCGGTCACCAAAACATAATCCAGTCCTATCTAGAAGATAGATTGGACCAAAAAAAATATTAGCACTTCTTCCAATGTGATCCAAAACCATTTACACATAGTCACACATCAACCTAAGTCAAAATCAAGTAAACGTGTGGATGAAACATGAAGCACATAACTAGTCGGTGGAAATACACTCTTCTGATTGAATTTACTTGATGTGGTCCCAAGAAGGATAGGGAAGGATCCAAATCTATTATCACACATCCTCCATTATTGGTGCAACCTCCCAAGTATATGAAACAAGTAAAGGAACAAGCCATATCTGCCAGATATCCACAAATAACCCAAAAAGCCAACTCAAGATATAATGTGACATCAAAGTGGCCAATTAGCAATGTTCAGATCACATGGGGATGTTATTTGAACATGCAAAAACACTTCCATAAACTTATTTCATACTATCATGACACAAACAACCACCACATATCAAATAGGAACAAAAAATTATATTCCAAAAACACAAAATGCTTAATCATGAGATATATAACATTAACATATTAGCTTGTAGACCACTTTAGTGCATGAGATTGGAATTGAGACACTGCATAGATATTGAAAGAATATTCACCAAGCCACAATATCAGAGACATCAATGTGGAGAAATGTGAAGCATTTCCCAAACCAGTCTGGACAACCAACAATAGTTCCAACCTTCAAAAATTCTCAAAGATCTCCTTAGAAACATAGGTGAGTTGAAAAGGTAGGAGTGCAACACCCATAAAACACTAACATTGAATACCAAACTAGAAGACCAAAGCATCAAAAGTGGAGGAATGTGGAGCATTCTCCTGGACAAAATTCACTGCATCTTCATGAACAAGAAACACTTAAGAAACTTGTGGAGGCCATAACTTCATTTTTGCATCACATAATTCATCGAGAACATTATGAGAGAGAATAAAACATATTGTAGACCTTCAGTAACATCTCTCTACTATCAATCATGCTTCTAATCATCATCTTAATATTTCATTATGAAATAAACTTTTTTGACAATAATAATGCATGATATGAACTTCAACAACTCTCCTTTGATAAGGCATGAAATCCAACCATGAAATACAACAATTTTTATTTCATAAGGCATGATATCCAACCATGAACTTCAAAAATTATTCTTTGATAAGGCATGACATCCAACCATGAACTTAAACAATTCTTCTTTGATAAGGCATGACATCCAACCATGAAATTCAATAATTCTTCTTTAATAAGACATGGCATCCAACCATTAAAATCATCACTAATGTTATCCCAAACTGAATGGTCGATCCCACAAAAGGATATGAAAATCATGGAAAAACCTATCCTGGGAATTGGACATTCCAGCAGGTGACTAATATCTTTTCGTAGTTATTCATTTACTTGTCAAACCAAGGAACGTAAACTTTAAATGGAGCGGCACTATATGTGCACTAAGAACTGGTTTCAATCATCACCTATTGAAAATAAACACTTGGAAAGAAATTCTACCTATGCTACAGGAAATGCAAAGTTCTCTTAACTCAATCATAATCTAACCAAAGCAGAAATCGTAATAGCTACAATTGAGAGACAAACTATAAACTGGCCTTATGCTGCAAGAACAAACACAGGGATGGATTCCTGATGCTGCAGGAATAGTATAAGATTGAGCTTGTGCTGAAACTTCTAAAATGAAATCTAACTTGAATTAACAAAGGATAAAAAACTATGCTCCTACAGATACTTACTAGGTGGGCCCCCTTAGCAAGCATCAACTAATTTACACAGAAGATTGTGCTCAGAACTCCATCAACTTTTATTCATAACATGAAATCATTTACATTGACTGTTTTGCTTCAGAAAACTAACAAAAACTCTGATTCATATTATAACTCTAACTCTTACATAATTTGCTTCTCTATCTATCTATCTATCTCCTTCTTGTTCACCCGTGTAGGAGGAACACTTATTTTAAATCAGGAGAACAACTAACTAACTAACCCTAACAGAGAAAGACGTGGATATAAAATGTATCTTGAAATCAAGGAATAGACTTCATAAATGAGTTTATCTGTTCAACCCGATCTAGAGAGAATCAAGCACTCCACTCTTTCCAGAATATAATTTAAAATCCTTCCCAATAGTTTCGGTCAAAGACTCTTGGCTAGAGCTTCCTCGAAGTCATGCAGGAAATGGACTTTACTGCAAGGCCAAGATTGGCTGTGCTTGACTCGATCATACTTTCTTCAACAACCTGCGAAACACAAGGTAACAAATGCGAAATAAAAAGCGTATGGCACATACACAATATCCATTCATTAATCACATATTTAAATCTATTTCATCATTTAAAAACTACTTGCGTTATACCAGTCATCTGGGAAGTCAAATAGGGTAATAAATATAGACATGTCAACATGATAGGCTACAGGAACATAAAAGTGTATTGCTACAAGATATCCCCCAATAAAAGGTTTCAAGAGAGTTAAACAACCATGAACAACAAAAGTAAAGGTATTAAAAGTACACCATGATATCCAAATTATGAGCATATTTTGGGCTCATCGTTTTTCCCCCTACTTAACCCAATGCTGGTTCTCTAGCATTAAACTTCCTGGTGGTCTCTCTGAAATCAGTGGTTGAGGAATGACCTTGAAATGGAATTCCAAATTTGTAACAAAAGCCTCTATAACTCTGCCACCTTTCATACCTACTAGCTTCTGTGTCTTCATTAAGATTTGTAGCCTGGTAAGGATAAAGGGGCCACATTAGCACAGGAGGTCTAAATATTAATGGAAACCACAATTCAAACCTCTTTTAAAGTCCCAACTATATGTATTTGCTTGATCGTTTAAGAGCTGCCATAAAATTTAGTGGATTGTGAGGTTCAGACTTTCTTAACCCAATAGTTAATCTTTCCCACCTCTTTTCAATTCTGGAGTATGACAGTCTCCAAAACGAGTATGATTCTCCTGAAATTCATCATATACCTATTTCTTGAGATCAAATATTTTTATTTTGGTTGTATCATTATTAAAACCATATGCCAGAGTAAGCCAGGTTTTCAACATTGTGCGGGGGTCTGAACTCTCATAATGCAATGGAACAGGATCATTCCTTTCGGCTTCTTCATATGTTTCCCATTTCCTGCCATAATTTGCTTCATTTGCTGCCCAAGACATAAGTGATCTAAAATGGATGTTGCCAATATATAGAAAGGGATTCCACTCTATTTCAAATGGAATTAAGAAGCCATGAAAATAAAATTCACACAAATAATTTCTGAGCCAATTAGGGGCTGCCTGATATGCATCGTAAAATTCTTGGCAGTGTGAAGAATAGGATCTTGATTTCTATAAATTCTCATCAGTTGGAACCACAAGAACTGTTCCTTGAGGCACAAAGCATAAACTCTGGGTGGTGGTTTGCATTCCATAATTTGAACAGTTACCTTCAACATTTCATCTATTTTCTCTTTTAACTCCTGAATTTCCAATTTTTGCTCTTCAATTTCCTTTTTCAGTTTCTTCTTTTCCTCCTCCCAAAGACTTTGTTGCATTTCAGTCTTGGCCAGGTGGTGGAAAGTCAGGGTTTTGTAATGTAACTAGTCTCCATGTAGCTTTGAAATATACCAAAAATTCAATTAAAAATGTCTTCTTATAAACAACAATGGCTTGACAAGTTGCAGGGGGAATTGAGGCTTCATTGGCCACTTCCAACGGTTCAGTCTATTGTTCCTCTTGCTACAGGATAAATTCTTGTTGCTGTAGTGGAGAAGACTATGCTTCCTCTAAAATTTACATAGCCACAATAGCCAAGTCATCAAAAGTTGGTACTCCCCTTTCATTATGCTCAACTTCCCTTATCCCAACTTGTTATTCTTCAAGAATAACAAATGGACTCTGTGCAGCATTCTCAGACACATTCTAAGAAACATCACATTCAAACTCTCTAGATTCTTCTAAAATTATAATAACCTCAGGTTGAGGTGAAGCAAGGGATACTTTACATTGTGTTCTTGTGGAAACTCTTCTTGGCAATGTTGCGGCTGCAGGAGGTGCTCTCATAGCTTTCCTCTGTTTGAATTTCCTAGAAAGTTCTACCTTGTCAGAGGATGTGGGGTAAGTGCTCTAGGGGGTTCTAGACATTGCAGGCTCTTCTAGGCAACAAATTCTTGCCAGGAAAGAGGTGATACATCTCTCAAAGAGCGTGCAATCAACAATTTTATGAGGCCATGGTGAGCAATAGAATTATCTTTCCCCTGTTGGGTTCTGTGGGCACATTGTTCCAGAAATTTTAACAAAAAGTTCATAACATTAATAGCTAATCCATGCCTCATATGACTTAGCAATTTGAAGTGGTAAGAATGCAGGTAGGAGAAACGACCTTCACAATTTAAATACCTAATTATGAAAGCAGCATATTTTGGGTATGGAGGAGGCAACGACACTCACTTGCATCCCTGCTTTGAGACCTCCAAAGGTCCATTAATGGGTATTGAAAATTTTACCCTTGCAGAGGCAGCATCTGAAGAAAAAATTTCTCCAATAGCTGGGAGCCTAGTTACTTCTGCAATTCTTTCTTTAGTTACAATAACTGTTAGACCCCATACAGTAGCCTCCCCTTCAGAAAGGGTTATCAAAAATTCACCTGCGGCCTCCTCATTAAAATCATCTAAACTCAAAAAGTAATTCAGCCAACCACAGAGGCTAAATGCTTGGGTTGTTTGAGGGTTTTGCATTAATAACTCATGAGCTACAAGTTCACGCCTTACCAGCTGACCACCCATGTTCACAGTTTTGCCTTAGCTGAACTCAACTCTTTTTTGAAAATAAAAAATTTCCCTGTTCTGCTCTGGTTCTTTTCTATTCTGCCGTCACTTTTCTCTTCTTTTCTAAAAATGAACTTTTTTAAACAAGCAGTTTTTGAATGTGATTTTCAATGAAAAATATGCAATGAAAAAGACATGCGATCATATTTGGAAAGTACCAAAAAAATAATAAAGAAAGATTATTTGAGCAGTTGTGACAGCGGCGAAAGGACAAGTTTAAAAAGTGGATTATCACACCCCCTACTTAGAGTATGACATGTGTCCTCACATGTACTAAGGAATAGGTAGAAATCGGGTAATAATGACTGATACAGACAGTGTAGTAAATGAATAAAATAAAATAAATCAAAAATACGATAATCAAAAGATATTGTGTACCTTTCATTAAATGCTTGTACGTGTTGAGAAAGTTGATGGCTTCAGCATGAGATGACAGTTGGGAATGAGATCATAATTAGGGGTGGTGTGGATGAATGAGGTGGATGGATGACATGGACGAATGAGATGAATGGATGGAATGAATGGATGGTATAGAAGATAAAGAAGTGAGATGTGGCGACAAGTGGAAACGAAAAAAAAGGGGTTCCCTTAAAAAGGAAACTTTTATTATGAGCATACATTACAAAATCATGGAGAAGCTGCAGGAGAAAGGCTAAAGCCTTCGGCTACAGGAGAATTAGTGGCAGGATCCTGAACGAACTGCTGCATGAATTCTTCTTTTGAGACTGGTTTATGGTACAACCGGAGGTGGTGTCCATTAACTAATAGCTTGAATCTAACAGGATCAATTGTAACAAGTTGCACTTAACCATTAGCAAACACATTCTCAATTTCATACGGGCCCAACCATTTGGTTTGTAATTTTCCTAGACTGTCCTTATATCGTGAGTGATAAAGCAGAGCCCAATCTCCTACTTTGAATTTCTTCTCCTTAATGTATTTATCATGCCACCTTATTCTCTGATTTTGTATCATCTCAGTGTGCTACAGGGCATTCTTTCGGAGCTCATCCAGAGCATTGAGCTACATGATTCTATCCTTTTGTGTATTTGTTAAATCCATGTCCATCTCCAGTGCTATTCTTAGAGTCTTATGTTCAAACTCTATTGGCATCACAACTATTTTACTATACACCATTTCAAAAGGTGTATATCCTATAGCAGTCTTCTAGGTAGTACGGTAGGCCCATATAGCTTCTGGTAACCTTGTGGCCCAGTCATTCCTATGTAAATCTATAGTTTTAGTCAAAATGGCCTCTATGTCCCTATTTGTGACTTCAACCTGAACATTGGCCTTGGGGTGATAAGGAGTTGATTTCCTATGTTGTATATTATATTCATTGACTAAAGCTGTGATTAGTGTAGAAGTAAATTGTGCTCCTTGATCTGTCACTATTTCCCTAGGGACACCAAACCTAGTAAATATTTCCTCATAGAGGAATTCAACCACTTTATTGTCCCTAGCATGTTTCATAGGCTTAGCCTCTACCCATTTTGTGACATAATCTGTGCATACAAGGATGTAGGACTTACCATTGGAAGGTGAATCAATTGGTCCTACAAAATCTAGTCCCCATTTGTCGAAGGGTGCAACTACAACTTGTGGAAATAGAGTCATCTCATTAGATCGAGTTGGTTTTCCCATCCTCTGGCATCTGTCACATCTCTTGGTATATTTGGTTGCATCTTTATGCAAAGTTGGCCAATAGTAACTAGTATTTAAAATTTTCATCGTTGTCCTTTTGGCAGCAAAATGTCCACCACACGGCTCATCATGGCTAGCATGTAGTATATCATGTGTGTCCTCCTCTGGTACACATCTCCTCATAACTTGATCTGGCCCTATATATAACATGCAATCTGCAATCTAAGAAAAGTTAAAGATTTTCTCTACCAATAATCTATTTTCCTCAGGGGAGAATTGAGGAGTTCATCCTATGGCCAGATAATTTTCTATATCAACATACCATGGGTGAATAACCTTGATTGCAAATAGGTGCTCATCAGGAAAGGAGTCTTCAATAATTGCAGAGTCATCTTGCCTTTAAAGTCTAGAAAGGAAATCAGCAACCACGTTGGCTTTACCTGGCTTGTCCACAATTGTAATGTCAAATTCCTACATCAGCAATAACCATCTTGTTAGTCTCCCAGATATTGCGGCTTTGTTTATGAGATACCGGATTGCGGCATGATCAATATGAAAAAATATCTGATAACTGGTGATATAATGCTTGTATTTATTAAGGGCGTAAATGATTGTCAACATTTTTTTTTCTGTAACAGTGTAGTTCAATTCAGCCCCTTGCAGATTTTTGCTTATGTAATAGAGTGCATGTTCTATTGAACCATCCTTCTGCCCTAACACTGTGCCAATGGCATAATCTGATGCATCAGTATGAATATGAAATGGAAGTGACCAATCAGGTCCTTTCAGAACAGGTACCTGTGTAAGGGCGACTTTTAAGTCAAGGAATTCTTTTTCACATTCCTCTGTCCAGGAAAAATCTACATCTTTCTTCAATAGACTGTATAAAGGGCTTGCTATTTGGCTGAAGTCCTTGATGAATCTTTTTTAGTATCTGGCATAGGCTAGAAAGCTTCGTACCTCTTTTCGCTTGGCAGGAGAGGGTATCTTAGAGATGACTTCAATCTTAGTAGGATCAACTTGAATTCCTACAGCAGAAATATAGTGACCAAGTACTATTCCCTCCTGCATCATCATGAAGCACTTTTGACTATTCAGTGATAGGTTGTGATCTTCATATCTCTGTAGTACTTTCTCCAAGTTGGCTTGAGCTTCTTCAAATGTCGTACCATAAACAGTAAATTCATCCATGTATATTTCCATGCAATCATATGAGATTTCTGAGAAGATACTTATGACTGCCCTTTGGAAAGTTGCAGGAGCATTACAGAGACCAAAAGGAAAAATTGAATAGGCAAATGTTTCCCAAGGGAATGTAAAAGTAGTATTTTCTTGATCCTCAGGAGCAATCTTGATTTGATTGTACCCACTGAAGCCATCTAAGAATGAGAAGTACTTTTTCCCAGCTAAATTATCTAGAACTTGATCAATGAATGGAAGAAGAAAGTAATCTTTCTTTGTTGCCAAGTTGAGCTCTCTGTAATCTACACATACCCTCCATTTTCCTCCTTTCTTAGGAACAATGACCAATGGGGAAACCCACTGACTATCGAAGGTTGGGTAGATAAAGCCAGCTGCTAACATTTTCTGCAATTCTTCTTTAACAAATTCTCTCAAAGCTGGATTAATTCTTCTTTGAGGCTGCCTGATAGGTTTGAAGTCACTATTAATATATATGCGATGTGTACAGAGTTTTGGGTCTAAACCCCTCATATCCCCATAGTCCCATGCAAAAGCTCTTTTGTGGGCTTGTAGCATTATGGCTAGGGCAGTTTGTTGAGATGGAGACAACTTATTATTAATATGTAGACAGCGGCCCGAAGATACTTCTATCTGTTTGGTGAGATCATTTATTGAGGTTGCTGATAAGGGTGGTGCCTATATATCACATAATAACAAATCATGATGGCACTCACGATCCAGTTGTTGTAGGAAACATTGCTAAGAATGGCTATCCAAAATAGATGGGCTATTCAAACCAAAACTAAACTGCAAAATGTGTAGAAGCAAGTTATCTTCACTCTGAAGCTAGGAAAATGGATCAGTTCATAGCATCATTAACTGAGCTAATGAATTAAATTCTTCAAATTCCTCTCCTAGATCTGGCCAGACTAGTTGAGAAAAATCTGGAAGAGGTTGTGTAGGTGGGTATAAAGCCAATTTCTTCCTTGACTGACCATCATAAATTGTCATATCTCCTGAATGACATCCTATAAGGGCATCAGTTGTAGCTAACCAAGGTCTGCCTAGGATAATAGGATATCCTCCTAGGGTTGCCTTAGTGGACAATATGGTGAAATCAGCAAGGTATTCCCAAGATTCAAGAGTGACAATGACATCTTCTATCACTCCATCAGGTGTAACTGTGGAACTATTAGCAAGCTGCAGGATAGTTGGTGTAGATCGAATATTTGGAATATTCAAACACTCCATAGTGTGCTTGGTCATCACATTAATGGCTACACCAAGGTCAACCAAAATATTTCTTACTACTTGACCATTGATATTTATTTTTACTACATGACTTCTAAGATCAGTATATTTTAGAATGACAACCTTCCCTAACATAATATCGGCTAACTGTCCTAGGACATGGATAGTTTGGGGATCCTTTTTCTTTCTTCCTTGTCTCTTTAAACAAGCCTCTTTAATGGCTTTTCCATAGACTGGAACATCTTTAATAGCTTGAAAAAGAGGAATTTTGACTTGTACATTCTTTAGTTGCTCCAAAATCTCAAAGGTGGGCTCTTCAATGATCTTGGGTGTAGTAATCTACAATCTCTGAGGAAAAGGTGGTGTAGCCTGAGACTGTAGGATAGGTTCCTTAGAGGTAGTAGCTAATACAGGTATATCTTCTGCATGATTAGTAGATTGTTTAGCAGCAGAGTCTGGAATCTCTGTTATTATAGGTGGCTATGGAGTAGGGAGAGTGGTTCCAGACCTAAGATGAATATCATTGATATTCAAAGTATAAGCTAGATACTGGTTGGCTTCTGCAGAATACATAGGTTGTTGTTGTTGTTGTTGCTTATTATTAGGATTTGGCAATGGTTGAGCAGGCATAGGCATTTGTTTTGGAGGGCTAGTATTTGCTACAGGTGCTGCAGGAGGAGGCATAAGGGATGGAGGTTGTGGCTGCTAAGACTACAAGAATCTAGGGGGTTGGTTATGCCATTACTGAGAATCTCTCCATTGAGGGTTCTGCTGCCAGTTTTCTAGAGGCAGAGTCCATTGTCCTTGTGGGTGCTGCCAACCTCCTTGAGGGGGTTTCCATTGAGGGCTTTGATAGTTAGGCTAGTATGGTTGAGGAGCATTCTAAGGTGGAGATGGGCCATACGTAGGTTGCCATTGGTTATTATAATTAGAGTAAGGATTACCAAAATTCAAAGGATCTTGAGGCATACCTTGTCTTGGAGCCCATGGTCTCCTTTGTGCAACAAAGAAGACTTAGTCATCATCACCTTCTATCATCTTAAAATTAGTAGGTAACTGCTTAGCCTCCATGTTGGCCACCAACTTGCATCTGCAGTCACGTTTCTTCTATCTACAATGTGGATAGAACTCAGCCAAGATTTCCTTAGCCTCCTCATGTTTCTTGTGAGCTTGCATGGTATCCAACTGTGTAGCCATGTTGTTTATGATGTCTTGCTTGAAATCAGACAGCAAATTTGTGATCTCTATCTGGGAAACTCCGCTGGAAGAAGTCTTTCCCACTGTAGCTTGATGGCCTCTACCCTTCTTCACATTTGCTCGGGAGTAATTGAGACATATCTTCATGATATCATCCCAAGATGCTTGAGTGATATCACCGCCTCCCATCAGGTCCAAGGCATCTATACAAGTATCATTGATTCCCCTTAGAAAAGGTAATTTATGAGATTCTTCATTAAGAGTATGGTTTGAATTCTTTTTCAGAGAAAACATGAATCTTGATATATAATCCTCCATATTTTCATCTTCTTTTTATTGAATTCAGAATATATCATCACCTTTACTGCCACTCTTATAATATTCCTTGTATTTTTCAAGAAATTTTGTTTCTGTGACTGCCCAACTATCGATGACACCCCTTCCCAAACTCATGAACCATTTGAGAGCTCCCTCCTTCAAGGTAGCAAGAAACAATTTCAGTTTGTGAGCATCTGAAGTGTAGTCATAACTACGACAGAGGATATCAAACTCGAACAAGGTCTCTGGGTCTTTTGTAACTAAGCCATAGAACTTGGGAAGTAATGAAGAAGGAATATTCTTAAGGTTGTTATTGTTTTGTTGAGGAATAATGGGGAATTCAAAAGCAGAAGGTCGACTTGGTGGATTACGTGCCATGTTCACCTGACCAAGTATAGGAGCAAATGGATTTTCTTTAGGTTCCTCGTCAAATGGGCTGAATAGCAAGTCAGCACACAGACCTTTAGAAAATGGGTCAATATCTAAGTCTCCTTTGTCCTCAAATAGGCTGTAAGCTAGTTCAATTTTCTTAGCAATGAATGGCAGGTTGGGGAGAAATCTTCTCTGAGCGTCTCTCCTTCTATGCATGCAATGAAAATGGATGGTATTTTAAAAGATTGTGAAAATACTTGAAAAAATACTACTAACAATGACTATTGTAGGTTCTTAGATTGACACCATCCCTGGAAAAGGCGCCAAAAATGGTCACGCCCACAAAAGGATATGAAAATCATGGCAAAACCTATCTTGGGAATTGGACATTCCAGCAGGTGACTAATATCTTTTCATGGTTGTTCATTTACTTGTCAAACCAAGGAACGTAAACTTTAAATGGAGCGGCACTATATGTGCACTAAGAACTGGTTTCAATCATCACCTATTGAAAATAAACACTTAGAAATAAATTCTACCTATGCTACAGGAAATGCAAAGCTCTCTTAACTCAATCATAATCTAACCAAAGTAGAAATCGTAATAGCTACAATTGAGAGACAAACTATAAATTGGCCTTATGTTGCAGGAATAAACATAGGGATGGATTCCCGATGCTACAGGAACAGTATAAGACTGAGCTTGTGTTGAAACTTCTAAAATGAAATCTAACTTGAATTAACAAAGGATAAACAACTACGCTCCTACATATACTTACTAAGTGGGCCCCCTTAGCAAGCATCAACTAATTTACACAGAAGATTGTGCTCAGAACTCCATCAAATTTTATTCATAACATGAAATCATTTACATTGACTATTCTGCTTCATAAAACTAACAAAAACTCTGATTCATATTATAACTCTAACTCTTACATAATCTGCTTCTCTATCTATCTATCTATCTCCTTCTTGTTCACCTACTCAGGAGGAACACTTATTTTAAATCAGGAGAACAACTAACTAACCCTAACAAAGAAAGACGTGGATATAAAATGTATCCCGAAATCGAGGAGCAGACTTCATAAATGAGTTTATCCATTCAACCCAATCCAGAGAGAATCAAGCACTCCACTCTTTCCAAATTAAATGTCATTTAAAATCCTTCCCAATAGTTTCGGTCAAAGAGTCTTCGCCAGAGCTTCCTCGAAGTCGTGCAGGAAATGGACTTTACTGCAAGGCTGAGATTGGTTGTGCTTGACTCGATCATACTTTCTTCAACAACCTGCAAAACACAAGGTAATAGATGTGAAAGAAAAGGTGCATGGTACATACACAATATCCATTCATTAATCACATATTTAAATCTATTTCATCATTCAAAAACTACATGCATTATACCAGTCATTTGGGAAGTCAAACAGGGTAATAAATATAGACATGTCAACATGATAGGCTATAGGAACATAAAAGTGTAGTGCTACAAGATATCCCCCAATAAAAGGTTTCAAGAGAGTTAAACAACCATGAACATCAAAAGTAAATGTATTAAAAGTACACCATGATATCCAAATTATGAGCATATTTTGGGCTCATCACTAAATATAACAATGACAACTAATAACAAGGACTGACAACTTACTTCTCAAGTGTTGACATTAATAATAACCAATAATCACTATTGACATCAATGACAATAATTTCCAACAATCTCCTTAGTGTTGACATCAATGACAACAACTACCAACAATATCCTTAGTGTTGACATCAATGAAAACAACTACCAAAAATATTTTCCTTTGGTATTGATGGCAACACATACTTCTCACTCTCCCTTTTGACATCAAGGACAAACAACCATACTTTCCTACACAAAGCAGTAGGACATTATTTTATGGACCAAGGGAAAAAGATCTTCTATTGAAACAACAACACATACTCCCCATTTGACCAACAACAAAACCTCTTTAACTAATAACAACTACACAACATCCTTAGGAATCCCCCTTTCTACCATCTCCCCCTTAGAGGTAGCACTCATTAATCTAGAAGAAATGGATATGTAATAAATTTCTCCCCCTAGATAGATGCACCATTTACACAACTATTTAGAACAAGGAGGGGCAATAACCCCTAACTTCTTCCACAAATACTCAAAAGTATCCTTTGAAAGTTCCTTAGTGAAAATATCTACAATTTTGTCCTTGCTAGGAACATACTCCATTCTAACTTCATGTTTTGCAACCTTCTCTCTCAGAAAGTGGTACTAGATTGAGATATGTTTAGTTATTGAGTGCATTATCATATTCTTCAATATGTTAATTGCACTTGTATTGTCACATGCTATGGGAATAGGTTCATAATAAACCACCTCCACATCCTTCAAATTTTTCTTCATTGAACACACCTAAGTACAACAAGGTGTTGCAACAATATATTAGACTTCTGTAGTGGACAAAGATATTGAATCCTGCTTTTTACTAATCCATGAGACCAATATGTGTCCCAAAAAGAATGTACTTCCACTTGTACTCTGGTCATCAACACAACCTATCCAATCAACATTAGTATAGAAACTCGAGAGAAATTTTGATCCTTTTTGTACCAAAGGCCATAATCTAGAGTACCCCTTAAGTATCTAAAGCTTTTTTTCATAGATTTCTCATGAAATTTCTTAAGATTGACTTGAAATATTTAAACCAAACATATTGCATACATGATATCTAGTTTGGAAGTAGTTAAATACAACAAACCACCAATCATGGAACTGTAGAGAGTCAGATCAACTTCTAGAAACTCATCAGATTTTCTTAAGTGATAGTTTTTCACCATAGGAGTACCCACTAGCTTGGATCTTTCATCCCAAACTTCTTCAACATTTCCTTTACATATTTGGCTTGAGAAATAAAGATTCCACCCTATTGTTAAATAATTTATAGTCCAAGGAAGAAGGAAAACTTACCAATCATTGACATTTAAAATTATTTTTACATCTCTTCTACAAAATTTTTACACATCATCATCTCCACCAAAGATTATGTCATCAACATATACAACCACAATCAACAACTTGTCTTCCTTAACCTTAATGTATAGATTAATATTTCTATTAGCTCTGGGATCTTGCTTAAGACCATACAAAGCTTTCTTGATTTTGCAAACCATGTCTAGATCCTTTGATAATTAAAAACCATTTGGTTTCTCAATATACACCTCTTCTTCTAGATCACCATTCAAGAAAGCTAAATTGACATCCACTTGATATAATTTGAAGTTATTATGAGTAGAAAGAGAAATAAACATCCTTATCCTCCAATCTAGCTACCAAAAGAATTGTGTCCTCAAAATCAATACCTTTAACTTGTGAATAGCCCTTGCAAACTAATATGTCTTTGTTCCTTATTACTTTACCATCTTCATTCAACTTATTTCAGAACACCCATTTTTTTCCTATCACATTCTTATTGGTTGTTGTGGGAACTAATTCCCAAGTCTAATTCTTCTCTATTTGATTCAATTCTTCCTCCATTTCTTTTATCCAAGTATCATCTTTGCTAGCATCAACAAAGTTCTTAGGTTCTAATATTGATAATAAGCACAAGTTTCATTGTTCAATTTCTTTTGCAAAATTTCTTCTTCTTAGCACACCTTCATTTTTTTTCCAATGATCTAATCTAGAGAGTGGTTCTTTTTCACATATTTTGTTGGATTCTTGAGAGTCTTCACTAGTTACTGTTCCTTTTCTTCTTTCCCTTCTATTTATTATTCTTCTTATTCTTCAATATAGGGAGATATACCAAATCTAGGAAGCTCAGGTTCATGTGAGATCTGAGACAAGTCTTCATCTACCTTGACATTTGTAATTTCAATCATCTTTCCCAATATCTTGTTGTAGCATCTATATTCCTTTCTCCTAGTTGAGTAACCAAGAAATATTCCTTCATCACCCCTTGAATCAAACTTTTCAAGGTCTCCTTCATCTCTTCTGATGTAGTATCTATTGCCAAAGATTCTAAAATATCTAACAGTGGGAGGTCTTTCATACCATAGCTCATAAGGGGTCTTATTGTTGTTGAACCTCAGTTGCACTCTATTAGGTAAGTAGACAACAATATTTACTGCTTCCTTCCAATATATATTCAATAGGTTAGCATCTTTCACATTGTCCTAGCCATTTCTTGCACTATTCTATTATTCCTTTTAACTGGTCCATTCTACTAAGGGGTTCTAGGAGTAGATAAATGTCTTGTAATACCATGATCATAAAAATTTTCAAATTCATAGGAAGTAAATTCACCTCCTCTATCTGACCTTAAAAATTTGATCCTAGCACCCATTTCATTCTCAAATTTTTCTTAAAATATCTTAAACTTATCAAAGGATTATAATTTATCTCTTAAGAATATAACCCAAGTCATTCTAGTGTAATCATCTATAAGCAACATAAAGTACCTTTCACCTTGTTGACTCCTTATCCTTTTAGGTCCACATAGATCAATGTGAATCAACTCCAATGGAATTGAAATAGAGGAATCCTTACTTTTGAAGCTAGTCTTTGTTTTCTTTCCCATCTAAAATTCTTTGCACAAAGTGTTTGCAGGCTTGGTTATCCTACACATATCTCTCATTGCATGAGAGGAACTAATTTTCACCATGTTTTCAAAGTTGATGCATCCCATTCTTTTGTGCCACAAACAACATTCTCTGAAATGAGCCAATAAGCAGATTCTTCCATTAGCCTCCTTTAGATGATACACATTACCATTTGTTCTTGTTCCTTCAACAAGCCTTCTAGAACCTTCCTTTCTAATCTCACATACATAAGTGAGATTGTATCCTTTGATGCACATTTTATTGGCACTTACAAGATTATGTTTCAAGCCTCTGACATAAAGGACATCTTCAATTATACTCTTTCCATCAATTGTTATATCACCTTTTCCACATATTTGTGTTGACTTATCATTATTAAAGTTTTAATAGCTCCACCATTGACCTTCTTGAGGCTGATGAACTTACTTTTGTCATCAGTCATGTGGTGAGAACACCTACTATCAATCACCCAAGGATTTTCCTCTTCCTTTGCATGAAAGGAAATTCATACTACTATAAATTTTTCATTCACCTTACAATTCTACAAGTTACCAAACCTTTTACATTCTCCAATATTCTTCTTTTTCCTTCCAAAGCCATGAATATGTTTTCATCATTTGAATAATTATCTTTATCTTTAGAGGAAAAACTAATATCATTTAAATATAATCATCTTTTTTTCTTCTCTCTTTTCTTATCATCAATAGATTCTTTGTAGGGGAATCTAGATGAAAAATGATCAGCTCTTCCATAATTGAAACACTTGAATAGTAACTTACCTTTATATTTGTTAGTTACTTTCTTCAATATTCTCACAAAGTTTTCTTTAACCTCATAAAATTCATCATTTTGATCAGAAAAATCATCTTCAATCTTTTTGTTACCTTTGAAAGTAGCTTCCTTCTTTGGAAAATCTTTATCAAACTCTCTCATCTCAAAGGCAGTAAGAGTACCAAACATTTCATCAATTGAATATTGATGCAAGTCCTTTGAATCTTCAATGGAAAACACTTTGTGACTATAATATTTTGGGAGAGATCTCAAAACCTTCTTTACAATTTCACTTTCTTTCAATTCTCCACCAAGTCTAGAGATACCAAAGATAATTTCTTGTACTCGAAGCATATAACTTGCAATGTCTTCATCTTCAATAATCTTTAGAGTCTCAAATCTAATTTTAAAGATCTTAATCTTAGATTTCTTCACTTTAGTGTTTCCTTCATTGATGCTACTAATATTTTCCCAAGAAGCTTTGGAAGAACTTCAATTCATCACCTTCAAAAGTTCTAAATCAGCCAACCCACACAAGATAACATTCTTGGCTTTGGCATTGCACTCATATAGTTTGATTTTTGTTGGATCTATAGGAGGAGTGGTACGAGAAATATAACTAATTTTGACTAATTTCCACACACCTAACCCAAGAGAGTTTGGGTATCCTTCCATTCTCATTTTATAGAAGGATTAATTAGTCCTATCAAACCTAGGACCCTTATATGAACCATTGTGTGTCATCCCGGATCTTTTCCTCAATTTGTTAAGATCCCATAGAAAAAACTTGGCTTTGATACTAATTGTTGAACACTTCCAAATACTGAGAGTGGGATGAATCAACCTTATCAAAACATAGTCCCTTATGGAACTTAACTCTTTCAACACAAGATAAACTTCTTTACTAAATCAAGGAACCTTTAAGTAGAATAGTAACAATGACTGATACAACATTTTGAATCCTTGACAAATTCAACACTTCTTAAATAATGAAAGATATAGCAATTCCACTTCTAACTAGATCAATAGCAATGAGAAATAGAAAACACATACATGCACAAGGAGAAAACCATATTTATGTGGAAAACCCAATGAAAAAAACCATGACGAGAGTTAACACTTGTAGGAAGGCTCACGGCCAAAAAGACTTGTAAGAAGGCTCACTACCTTAGAGAAAGATACAAAGGAATTGTTGAACTGAAGATAATATGACTTTAGGAGAAAGATACAAGGACCCAATGAGATTCACTATCTCGAAGTATGATACAATATGATTTAGAGAGAATTACAATGATTGCCAGCATGACACTCTATTGACTAAGGCATTATAACACAATTGATCTTTTCTTTCACACACTTTAGCACTAGCACTACTAGATATTCAATACAATTCATAAACACACTTCTTTTCATTTGTAAACTACTCCACCGTGTTGCATCCAAAATGATCTTGCATTTATATCCGCCACAACACTTCAAAACTTTAATTAGGTAGGACAGGAAGAGGATAAAATAATTAATTCAATTGGTTGGCCACCATAATATAATATGGTCCTATCCAAAAGATAGAGAGGGCCAAAAACAATCTTAGGGCTTCTTCCAATGTGATCCAAACCCATTTACACACAAGTGCACATCAACCTAAGTCAACATCAAGTAAATGTATGGATGAAACATGAAGCACATAACCAATCAGCCCAAATACACTCTTCCAATTGAATTTACTTGATGTAGTACCAAGAATGATAGGTCAAGACCCAAATCTATCATCACACATCCCCCATTGCTGGAACAACCCCCCAAGTATATGACACAAGCAAAGATACAAGCCCTATCGGCCAAATATCCATAAAAAACCCAAAAATCCAACTCAAGATATAATGGAGCATCAAAGCGACCAATTAGAAATATGAAAATCAGATGGGGATATTCCTTGAACATACAACAACACTTCCATACACTTATTTCATACTGTCATGTTGCCAATAGCCACTGCAAATCAAACAAGAACAAAAAATTGTATTCCAAAAACAAAAAATGCTTAATCATGAGATATAACATTAACATATCAACTTGTAGAAAACTTCAACACATGAGATTGGAACTGAGATATTGCATAGATGTTGAAAGCACATTCACCAAGTAGTAGGAGCAAATACATCAATGTGGTGAAATGCAAAGCATTTCCTAGACTAGACTAGACAACCAACAACACTACCAACCTTTCTTGGAAAGTAGAGCATTTTCTTGGAAAGACTTCACTGCATCTTCCTAAACCTAAAACACATAAGCAAGTTGTAGAGGCCAAAACTTCCTTTTAGAAACACATACTTCATCAAGAACATTAGGAGAGAGCATAAGACATAGTATAGACCTTCAAAAATATCTCTCGACTATCTGTCATGCTTCTAATCCTCATGTTAATGTATCATTATGAAATCAGCTCCGTTGACAATAATAATGCATTATATGAACTTCAATGACTCTCCTTTGATAAGGTATGACATCCAAACATTAAATTTATCAATTATTCTTTGATAAGGCATTTCATCCAACCATGAACTTCAACAATTCTTCTTTGATAAGGCATGGCACCCAACCATGAACTTTAGCAATTCTTCTTTGATAAGGTATGGCATCCAACCATGAACTTCAACAATTCTTCTATGATAAGGCATGACATCCAACAATGAAATTAATCACCAATGTTATCCCAAAGTGAATATAACAATGAAAACCAATAGCAAGGACTAAAATATTACTTCTCAAGTGGTGACATTAATGACAACCAATAATCACTATTGACATCAATGACAACAACTGCCAACAATGTATATATTTATACTATTTCTATTAATATTAGTTTTATATTATTACATATTTATTCTCTATTATTTTTAATGTAATAATTCAATAATTATCTTGTTTTCTATTTATTTATTTCTACAATTATGCGTGATTATTGTTCCTTAAAGAAAATTTGGTTGTAGAACCACAAATTAATGTCATATGTACTTTCATGATTTCTAATCTAAAGTGAGAAAAATGTTTTGATTTGATAACTTGATATTGAAAATTGCATGATGTACTATACATGATGATGTCACGAATCCATTTATCAATCAAAATAAGATTTGTTAATACATTTCATATGCTCTCTTAAAATACTTTTCCATATGTTCTAAAAATAAATCACTTAAGTGAACTCATACTTAATATAGTTCCTCCTACTTAGCAAATTTTTTTCACTAATCCACAAGGTAAACTTCACTAAGGAAGAGGGAAGCCACAAAAATGGTAGAAGGTATGGCATGTGTTTTCTTTTTATCAATTTCTATAATTCCACAGGATCATTGTTCATTGAAGAAAATGTGATTGCAGAACCATAGATTAATGTCGTATGTAATTTCATGATATTCTTAATTTAATGTTTTAGTGGAAAATCTTTAAAAGATAAGAAATAATTCCCCTCTTTTGACCAAAAGAAAGTGAAATGTATTGATTTGATAACTTGATATTGAAAACTACATGACGTACTATACATAATAATTTTATAAATCTAGTTATCAATAAAAATAAGATTTGTAATAGATTTCATATCATTTGAGTTCTTATTGGTTGTCATCTTTATGTATAGCCTACATGTACCTAGACACCAATAAAAATAACATTGCAGTTAGCTCTCACACGATTAAAGTCGGTTACTTGGTTATCACAAAAAAAAAAATTATACTTCTCACAGATCATGAGAAAAATTCATAGCCCATAAATAGGATGGTGAGCTCAACTAAAATAATTCTTAAAATTCCATAAAATGGCTATACTTTTGAGGGCAATTTTCTAAATTATGATAAGAATTTCCATTTTGCAAGGTTAATAAGGAATAGTATCAAGATGATGTTGTGGTATTATTGGGGATACTCTAAATTTTGCTCCATCCAATTATATAGTTACAAAGTAAAAGAGAGACCAATTTCCTTCAAGTTCAAAATGGGTGAAATTGGAAAGAAGTTGATTTGGTTTACTTGGCCCTTGAGCCAAGTTTTCAACCAAGATGAGGAGATCTAATGCAGATAAGTGCTTTCATAGAGAGTGTGGCCACATAAGTATTTTAATCTTGTTCTCATTAAAATTCATCGATTTTTCATACTCCATTTTGATAGAGGCCCTCAAAGAGCAACTGTGGAATTTTAAATTAATTATGTGCTTTCCTAGTCCCTTGGAGCTACCCAAAGAGGGTGGTAGCAAATTTACCACCCCTTATCTTCTCCATAATTCTAATTGGTAAAAAAGATAGGTACTTTTTCTATATTCACATCTTCCCTTTTCCTAGCATGGTAGGGAATCACTATAGATTTTCAATGTCATTTTGGGTTGTTTTGGTAGGTTACACTATGCATAGTATTCAATATCTTTTGTATTAAATATTTTAACTATTGGATCATGCTTCACCATAGTGGGGTGTAGAACCATAGTGGTGGCTTTGAGCTATCATTTGAAATCCCAAGATCCCAAGCATGGTTGGCAAGCCCTATGGTTTGAGAATATGATCTACATCTCATAACACCACTATTGGCTTGGAATCAATTGTGTCCTATGTAAAGTGACATGTTCCATTTATACAAGAGCTTGCATGCTCTACTCATCTTTAATAACCTATGTAACATTGTAATTCAATTGTAATAAAATTAAAATAAATGGTTTTGTTATTCTTCATTATTCATTTATAGTAAAGAATTATTTTATGTGTTTAGTGCCTATTCAAATAATAAGTAATTAGAATTAATGTTACTAGCACTTACACCTAAATGAGGTTCAAGGATTACGCCGATAGAAAACTATATGTACGTTAATATGTTATAGAGTATGTGTTTAAGTATAGATATGTTGCAAGTTGAAAGTTCTAGTTGCATGTTGCTAGATTAAACAATTAATAATAAGTGTTAAATAATGGAATGAAATAAACTTAGAAAAAACTATATTTTTACCTTCAAGAAATTAAGTATTATTAATTATGAAATATTTGCATGCAAATTTAAAACATAAAGCAATACAAATGAGAAAATGTTTTTTCCATCAAATTGATAAAAACACTAAAAATAGAAATATAATGTTCCCATCCAATTGTCAAATCAATATTTATCTAGATTTTATGTGATAAGTTAGATTTACCATTAAATGGTATCTAGTTTACGATTAAACAAGACTCTTGCTAGGGTTTTCTAAAATATTGCTTTATATGTGAATTTAGGTTCAAAATCCCTAAAGATGTCTACCTACTTTGGTCCACCTTGCACTCTTTTAATTATTTCTAATTTTTCATTGACTTGCTCCCCTGGTTCCCGATGTCATTAGTCATCTTATTATCTACTTTACAATGTTAAGTTATTGACCCCTTGATCCTCTCCTAGTGCTCACTTAAGAAGAAGATTTTACATGTGCTTAATTAAATGGATTAAGTGAACCCAAACTTAATATATGGTTCCCATCACTTATTATGTATTTCTATTAATATGCATGAAGTAATTTATTAAGGAATGAAACAATTGTGGAACTATAGAAGGGTTGACACTTGACTCCTTATTAGTGGTTTCCTTTTGGCATGATTTTGTAAGTTTGATAATAGTTATATAAAGGTTAAGTTAATTGCAAGAAAACCACAGAAAGGGGACAAGTGTCGATGTCATGATTTTAAAGGGATTCCATGGGTTTGTGGGATGATTCAAGAAGATCTATTTGTGAATCACAAAACCATAGAATAAGAACACATTGAATCATCTCAATGTCTCCAATGGGTTTTCTATTGAAGGTTAGGATTATGAGCAACAAAATGATGACATGTGGCACAATCTCATGGGGATTTTGTATCCTAGTGCACTTTAAATATTTAAAACGCATGTCTATATCATAAGTTACATGATCATTTGATGAAAATTTGATGAATGAATGTAGTTGAATTCTAGAATGAAATGCACAGAGAACTAGGCTTTCTAACTCAAACCTCTATAATCACCCTATAACCGTTAGATTTATAAAGATCAACAGTTAAGAATTAATTTGAGATGGAACATTTGAATGGTTCCACCTCTTGCTGAAAGTGATCAATTAATAGAAGGTGTAGAAATGTTGGACAACTATTGAATTTATTTCTAAGAATCTCTAAAAAATTGTAATGTACTAATTGTGTAGTCTGGAGGTAACAAATTTCATTCACTTTAATATTCAAGAAAAATAAAAAAATAAGTGAACTTTCTATTACTAATTGATTTTATTTTTAAGTGAGAGGGTCAACACAAAGCACTATTGCTCATTGCAGCGTACAAGGGAGATTTTGGTTTCCAACAAAACTATTCCACACCTTTTCAATGTTGTAATAAAAGAAGGATTCACTGCACATGGGTCTCTCCTTTCTCGAGAGATCACTAGGGAATGAATTGCCCTTATACACCTTAGAATAATAGATAGACAAAATGACAAAGAACTAAGACTTAGTTATTCTTTGGGAAAATTTATCAAAGATCTTGAGAGAGCCAAACCAAAGGATTCCTATCCCAAAAGAGGGAGCTCTTAGCCAAAAGACATCAACATAATTCTAGGATGCCAACACGACATGTTGTCATCTAATAGACACGTTGGCATCCTGAGCAACAAAGAACTCAGGAACTCAATGGAAGGAAATAGATCCTACTTGCAAACTCAGGAGTGGTCTATACAAGATTGTTCAACTAATCAGAAAATCAAATATTGAAGTAAATGCAAAGATGCTTGGGGAAAGATTACCTTTTTTTGGGCTTTCAAATCTTTACTCCAAGTTCCTTTTCATGATCTACACACAAAAGACCAAGGAGAAAGTTGTTGGGTGGTTATATAGGGGCCTGCCTCAGTCAGACCCTGCTTTGGTGTTCCCACCTCCATAGAGAGCCAAATTGGAAAGGAATGCTAAAGGAAAACAAAGCATGTGGTGAAAGCAATACCCACTAAGGAGTAGAACCCGCACCATGATAAGCATGTGGTGAAAGCAATACCCACTCAGGAGTAGAACCCGCACCACGATATAGTAGACAAATATGTGTAAAAGGAAAGTGAGAGAGAGAGGGTGTTACCCATGGGACAAGGTCCTCTTCGGAGCACACAGACACACCATTGAGTGCTTGCTTGATAATTCTAGCTGCTGTTGGGGGGATCTCAGTCGGGCATGGCTTCACTGATGAGTGCACTTGCTATTAAAGGAGGAGTCTCAAAGTTGTAGCTAGAATAGAGAGAGAGAGAGAGCTAGTGTGACGTCTTCCAACCTTCAAATGAGAGGTAGAAAGAGGTTTTTATGCTTACAAGGGCAATAAAAAATTGCTACTTTTGAAGTGTAACTACTAGGACATGTGTCTCAGGGGTTAAATTTCTAGATTTCACATTTTGAACTCGAGAAACAAACATGACACTAGCACATCGCTTAGATGTCTGTGCGCCACACATTTTTCTAAAGCCTTTTTTCTCAAAAAATGCGTCTCTAGGCTTTTGTTTCTCAGCCACTTGTCCACATGGAGTTAGAATCGTGAAATTTTGACCCATGAAATTTTGTCATTAATATCTCAAGGTGTGATAAATGCTAGGCATAAATGTCAAAATATGGAATTGCCCCTAGGTGCAATTCTATGATATTACATTTTGCCCCCACTTTAGTGGGCTCGATTTTGAAGAAATCAGCCTCACTAAAGTAGAAAAGAAAAAAATTCATCCAAATTTTTTAGTTTTATGGATTTTTGTGCCAACAAAGAGAGACCATAGTGGCTACTGTAGTCGAGCTAACTAGAATTGAAGGTACCCCTACTGTCTGAGCTCAACAAACAACATCTAAATGGTAAAAAATTGTATAAGGTTCTAACCTACAAAACTCAATTTTTAGGTCAGCCTTGAAAAACAATCAGAAGAAAACTACCATGGAGAGAGGAATGATCAAGAAAAGGTCATCAATTCAAAAGAAAAATTAGATCAAGAGAAGACCTTATGCACCCTCCTGAGTTTTCCCCCAACTTAGTGGGGAAAATTTAGGAGAAATCAGGAAGCCATAAGTCTTAGGAAAAATGGGCCCTAGGGAGCCTATATATACCTAGGTGGGCCCCTAGAAGGGTCATTTTCACTATTCACCACGAGCAAATTGTTGACTTTTGTGAGAGAAAAGTCAGCAAAATGCCTAGAAAGAGAGAGTACAAGGAGCTGAGGTTGGAGAAGCTATGCCAGGACATCGCTAAGGGTCACGAGATGGACTAGGTAGGCTACAAAATCTCGTTTTATGTGATTTTTTATGCATATTTTAGGATTTTCGCGTTGGTGAGGTGCACATGCATCTTTTTTCATGCCTTCATCCAAAACCTATGTTGTCATCCTCAATAATTATTGTAGTCTTGTGTGTGTGTTGTCATCTCAGAGACACACTGCGGGCTGCCATCTTGAAGGTGATCATGTTAGTCGAGAGACGTATGCATGGCATGCAGACGTCTACGCATCGCACATAAGTCTTAATTGTTTTTTTCTTGTTTTGATGCAAAATGTTGATGTGTTGATGAAAAAAAATCATTATCTCTGGCAGGAGTACCCAGATATTCAAGAGCATCCTAGAGGGAAAGCATTCTGGCTTGTTTGTGAGCAAAGGGATCGCTTATCTGAGGATGAGGTCACACTCTTAGAGTGGGTTAGTCTCTGGCATTTGTTTAACATGCCAGAGATGAGATGTCATGAGTGGACGCTGACAACCCTCATGGAGTGGTGGGACACCACTACGTCATCGTTCTAGCTACCATGTGTAGAGATGATTGTTACTCTTGAGGATGTCTATCGGATCCTCGGGTCACCCATCTGTGGATGGCAAGTGGCCCTCCACAACACGATCAAAATAGGATCAATCAAAGGGTGTCCTCTTTTGCATAGGGAGGACAGACATGGGCGACAACATGAGTCATATCTATATGCATTGGTATGATCATGCAAGGACCACAGTACCATTGATTCATCAGGTTATGGTCGTGACCATTTCCTTTTAGATCACGATTGATGGGTGAGGCTCATACCTACATGGGGGCCTTGTCCATACTATTAGAGAGATGGTGGAGCATAGAACCATCTTTTCTTGGGGGCACAACATGCTCATGCACCTCTACCAGGAGCTAGGCTAGTACATACACTATGAGTATCGCAACCTCATGGTGTGCACACTTTTGTAGGTGTGGTACTTTTCCCACATCATGTGCACTCGGCTAGTCAGTTTTTTCCAATAAGGACTATATCAGGTCCCCATAGCTCACTGGTACAACATGACGGGCTAGGGGAGGTTTGAAGACCTATAGTTTTAGCGGCTGTAGTTTTATAGCCTCATGATAGATGGGGTCTGATGGAGACCCTATCAATTTTTTAGTGGGTAGATGATGATAGGTACCTGAGGAACTTGTAGTGAGATCATTTTTTGATTGGGCATAGGTATTTTGTTATTGTACCCTACTACTAGAGTTGGGTCATGTGATAGCATGGATGACCACAAACTATATTAGAAAATGTGCCCACCTACACTAGGGCCCATAGGAGTGTGGTGAGGGTTGGGGACCACCCTCACCCTACTATTACAGATATCATTCCCTTCAATGATGATGAGCCCGACCATGATCTTTTTCCTATATCGTTGGTGGACAATGTCGAGGTGGTAGTGAACTTCACACAGTGGTGGGAGAGGCATCATCCTGTTCTTGTGTTCAATGAGGGTGCTCCGAGAGTCGACCGTGGTCCACTATAGGACAGGAGGAGAGGCTAGAAATAGGCTAGGGAGGAGGAGGAGGAGGTAGTGGTATTGAGGCCAAGGTGGTGGAGGAGGTTGGATCCTCCACCAGCTACCCCTGTCTCTTTAGCACCACCATCTTCTACTATAGGCTACAACACTAGTGACACTAGGAGCTATCACCGAGGCTAGTGGCACAGGTCCTAGCATCTATCCTCACCCTGACCCGACATGGTAGCCAAGTGACCTGGGTATACATGATTCATTGTTTATGTTTTGTACTTTTAGTTTTGTGATATATGTATCCATACATGCCATACGATACTAATACCTTTTTCTTTCTCTATGGTTGCACAGGATGCACAAGGATGGACTAGGCTTATAGCTCAGTGTATTTCAAAGGTTGCCCCTGCCATGCAAATTTAGGGATCAGTTCTCAAGGCATATCAACTAGTTTCTGTGGGACGTCATGCCCCCAGCTTTGAGTCAGTTGCATGCCTAAAAATTGCTTATGAGGAGTGGGGTGTAGAGATTGTCCAACTCACTGTAGAGCTGACAGCTACCCAAGGGTAGCAAAACCAACTATTGTGGGAGCTACGGATGGTGCTTTCCAAGCGAGATATGGTAGTGAGGAGGGCTGATGCCACTGAGTAGGCATGTGATTCCCTCCAAAGCTATCTCAATGACCTTGGTGGGTAGTTGGCGGTTGTGATCATGACATATGTTTAGTGATTGCATGATTAGTTGTGGTAGGAAGAGCTAACTATATCTTCTCTTTAGGGGGAGATCAGAGGGATGTGGGCAGCCATGTCTGTATCACATTTGCATCACTCACACTCCATGACCACCATCAAACCTCTCCCACAACTTCTAGAGAATTCACCAGAGCCAAAGGGATTCGGGAGCCACACACCATAGTGATCATCATTAGTTTTGTGCATATTATTTTTTTGTAGTGAGATACATATACATTCATATACACTTGTACAACTTTTTGTATAGACATATATTCAACAACCACTCATTTTTTGTAGTAGTGGTTTGATACATGTACATGACCTTGGAGACATACATTACGTATATGTATATATGTGGATACATCGATTCTGATTTCATGGTGTTGTTTACTGTGATGTGTACGTTCTTTATTTATTCACGTATGTTTATGCTATGGATGTTGTACTATCATGTGGATGTATGTTTACATTAGATGCTAATAATGATTTAATAAACACACATGACTTTATGTTAATTAAATACAATGATGATCTAATGGGCACACATAAACACACATGCACATGGTCATTCATAACACAAAAATTCTCATAATGTGTTAATGAAGTACTACTGCTCTTCTTGCAAAGAGAGCACCACATAGGTGACACATAGGACACCATGAGTAGTATCAATGAAGATGCATAGCATTGACAAGTTCTTTTAGAGGCATTCCATCCATAGACAATAGTCCATAGGTGCTTGAACCATATACAAAAATCACAATGTAAGGGCCTAACCAGTTAGGGATAAATTTTCCTCTCTAGTTAGGTGGCACATTTACATTTCTCTACTTTTCACAGAGAACAAAATCTCCTATTTTAAAGGTTCTAGGAAGTACGCTTTGATTGTAGTGTCTAGATAACCACTATTGATAAGTTTTAAGATGTTTGAGGGCTCATAAATGACATTCATCGAGCATCTCCAGCTGATGGAAATGGTTAAGTAAATAGGTCTCATTATCAATTAGCCCTTTAAAGAAAACTCGTACAGACAAAATCTCCAACTCCAAAGGCATGATAGCTTCGGCACCATACACGAGGTTATAGGGCATTGTTCCTATAGCCATACAAACACTCGTGCAATAGGCCCATAAAGAATACAAAAATTGAATGTGCCAATATTTTCCATGCTTGTTAACTATTTTACGGAGAATAAGTTCAAGGGTTTTATTAGATGCTTCCGCTTGACCATTAGATTGCAGATAGTATGGTGTGGAAAACCTATGCTAGATGTGGAATTTCTTGAGGAACTGTTTCACTTCCTTATTTTTAAATGGTGTACCATTTTTAGAAACAAGCATAGTGGGAAATCCAAATCAATAAATGATGTTATTCATAAGGAAACTATAGATAGCTCCTGCGTTTGTGGATCAGATTGGGATAGCCTCGACCCTCTTTGTGAAGTAATCCATAGCAGTAATGATAAAGGCATGTCCCTTGGAAGAGGGGGATGATATCTTTCCAATAATATCCAACCCCCACTTAGTGAATGGCCAAGGGGAAGTTTGATTTTGTAGTTCCCTTGGGTAGGTGCATGAATGAGATGACTATATTGCTAACACTGAGGGAATTTTTTGACAAATTCAAAGGAATCTTGTTCCATCATTTTCCAATAGTATCCCATGTGTATCAGTCATCATGGCAAGGATTTACCACCAAAATTTCCACTGCCAAATCCTGTGCAGGCTTCCTTAAGGGAAAGGGTTATCTCTACTTTAGTAAGACACCTAAGAAGTAGGCCATTATGGGCCTTCCTATAAAGGATGTCAGATAGGATAACATAGCGAACTGAAAGCTTCCTCACATGAATGTGGTTATTCTTTATCTCATGATTAGGGAAGTTTCCAATCTTTAGATAGTTATAGATATTAGAAAACCATTCCCTAGAGTCCACATGGGAACACATAGGGGACTTGGCTTCAGGATCTTCAGGAACCATAGGGGTTAACAATACTTGGACCATGAAGTGCTATTCTTTCGTATCTTCTTTAGAAGGTACCAAGGAAGTTGCGCTAGCCATGGCATCAAGATGTCTATTTTCTCTCCTAGGGACACTATCTATCATGAAAGAAGAGAACTGTTTAAGCAAATATAAGGCAAGGTCTCGGTACCAGAATAACTTAATTTCCTTGGCTTGATAATTTCCTGTTATCTAGTTCACTATAAGCTTGGAGTCACCTATGATATGGAGATGTTTGACTTTTAGCACAATCGTGGCACACAAGCCAGCTATAAAGGATTCGTACTCAGCAATGTTATTAGTACAAGGGAAATCTAATATAAAGGATAAGGGAACTGGTTTACCTTCGAGGGATATTAGAACCACACCCTCTCTGGAACAAGTTTGATACCTTGATCCGTCGAAATACATTTTCCATTCAGAGTCATGATTGATTACAAAAATGTTTTCATCGGGAAATAAATCCAAGCCAAGAAAGGAGCGAGATGAGGGAGCATCTGCCAACTAATCTGCAACCACTTGACACTTTATTACTTTTTGAGTAACAAAATTTATGTCGAACTAAGAAAGAAACATAACCCATTTCGCTAACCTTCATGCCAAATCAGTGTTGGAAAATAGATGTCTTAAAAGATTTGTTTTTACTATGAAATGTGTTTCAACATGGAGGAGATAGTACCTTAGCTTCTGTTTAGTGAAGAAGAGAGCAAGGCATTGCTTCTCCATGGAGGAATAACGGGTTTCATAATCAACTAGGATGCAACTAATGTAGTAGACTGTTCTTTCCTTCCCAGTGTCATCATATTGAGCTAAAAGAGCTGCCAAAGCATATAGTGATGTAGCTAGGTAAAGCAAAAAGGGTCTATCTTGCATAGTTGGCATCAATACGAGAGGATTGTCCAAGTAAGCTTTGATCAACTCAAAGGCTCTTTGACATTCCTCATCCCATATGAAATGAACATCCTTTTTCAATAAGTGATTGAAAGGAAGGGCATGATCAATCAACTGAGATATAAATCTATGAATCACCTATATCTTCCCTTGTAGACTTTGCAACTCAGTAATATTCCTCGGTGGAGGCATGTTAACGATGGCATCAATCTTTTTAGTGTCAACCTTGGTCCCACGATGAGAGACTATAAACCCCAAAAGCTTGTCGGCGTCAATGCCAAAGATGAACTTAAGGGAATTTAGTCTCATTTTATAGAGTCAAAGTCTTTCGAAGATAAGATGAAGGTTCTTGGGATGATCCTAACAGGTTACCAATTTTGCCAATATGTCATCAACGTAATCTTCTTAAATCTTGTGGATAAAATCATGTAATATTAGGGTCATCACCTGCTAGTAAGTAGCTCCCGCATTCTTTAACCCAAAGGGCATGAAAACATAACCAAAAGTAGCCCATGGGGTAGTAAAGGCTATCTTGTATTGATCGTCTGGGTTAATACGGATCTAATTATAACTCGAGAATCCATCCATAAAAGAAGGAAATGCATGGCCTATAGTCAAGTCACCAATCATATCTATATTAGGCAATGGAAAATCATCTTTAAGAGAAGCCTTGTTAAGATTTCAAAAGTTGAAACATATGAGAATACAACAATCAATATTACTAATGACAGCTATATTTGAAATCCAAGAGGAATAATCAATAGGACGGATAAAGCCTGCTTTCAATAGTTTCTTTATCTTAGTCTTAACCATCAATGCCACCCTGGGATTGATCTTTTAGATTTTTTGCTTAACTGGCTTGGCATTGGGACATAGGACAATATTATGAACCACTATAGATTCATCAATACCAGGAATATCCTCATATGTCCAAGTGAAGATGTTAGGATGAGAACATAAGAGATCAACATGTTCGTCTACTTCTTTCAAAGAGAGACACTTCCCGATTTTGATCACTTTTTCAGAGGATGTAGGATCATGAAGATATCAATATTGTCCCCCTTAAGGAGGGAGTTACGGTCGTCATGAGGGGGTATCGCAATGTCATCACTGGTATTGGATAGAGGGTCCTCCTTGTCAATTCTCAAGACAGACTCTCTGAAATACACCTAGCTATGTAAAGGATACATGAATCATCCTTTGTGGTGATATAGAGGCAACGGGGAATAAGCACCTAGAAATTCCTCTAGCACTTCATTTGAAGAGAAGACATCGATAGGGATTTTCTCAGCTTCCTCCCTTTCCTCTATTAACTCAAGGTGAACAAGGTTTAACAACTCGGTTGAAATCATATTAACACTCCACCAAGGCTTTTTCTTAGACTGTTCAATGGAACATCCTAGTCCCAAATAGCATCGTCATGGCTTAAGATGGATGGGGACTTTAATTCCTTGATCAATACACCCTAGGAATTTTCACCCATAGCCATACCAAGAAGCGATTTCATATCCAAACCCATAGCAAGTTTGAAAGACTTTAGGAGGTGGTGGATCCACATAAAGTGTTTCATTCCACAAACAAATATCAAATGTTTCTACAGGGGTACTTCCGCTTTCATTGCTGGACTCAAAAATGTTAATTTCCTTTGTAAGGGGAGGATTGTTTTCCTCAGCGTAGGAAGGAGTGGTCTCATGAATAGGGTTACACTTCTTCTCCTCCACAAGATTATTATCCACCTTTGTGTCAGGGGCACGTGGAAGGTCCACGCAAGAAGGATTCACCTTAAACTCTATGATAAAGAATTTAGAAAAGTTCAAGGAACCCCAATCATCTCCAAGGAAAGCATTAGTTTGAGAAGTTGATGAGGGATATTTAGGATCCTCTTCTTTAGGCGGTTCTTGATTTTTGACACTCGCCCTGGGGACAACTTCTATAGAGGGTATCGATGAAGAACATGCCATAGCATCAATAGTCAAAGAAGGAATACAATTCTTGAGGGTAGATATAGTCGAAGTGTGACCGGAAATGGCCAACTCAGAGGTGAATGCCTTCTAGATCTTCTTTAACTGTAACTACTCAATTATTTGTGACAAATTTCAAGGAACATTGTAAAGTAGACGTTACCACATCCATAGCATGGATCCAAGGTCTCCCTAAGAGGAGATTATATGGTAAGGGGCTAGGCATCACGTAGACCAACATGGGTAAGGTAACGGGGCCTAGCTACAAAGGAAGTATTATCGTACCTAGAGCTTGGTGGCTAGTGTTATCAAATCCACAAATATACAAGGAGGAAGCTACTAAAGAAGATGAATCAATTTTAATTTTAGGTAGTAGGTCCATACCATAAATGTTGAGAGACAAACCATTGTCAATGAGGGTACGCCTAATATTGATGTTGTTAACATTGACTATAATCATCAAAGGCTATGCTTGCTTCTACACATCTTGAGGTAGGAGTTCTTGCGGGTGGAACACGATATTCAACGAATCCACACGAATATGAGCCAAAACACATTAACATCCATGGGCCTAGTAAAGGAAGGAAAGATAATCTTTTGTAAAGCTTCCTGAAGAATCTCTTGATAAATCAAAGTAGTCTGAAGCAAGTCCCAAAGCGAGATCTTAGTCGGAGTAACACGAAGTTGCTCAACAAGCTCTTAATCACTTGGTGCTTTGATCACAGGCTTAAGTGCTGGAGGAAGGCTTGGTTGAGAAGGTGGTAAAGAAGTAGGGACAAAAGCTTGTGAAGTAGGAATAAAAGGTTGTTGATTCAGGTTTTGTTTATTACTCCTTGTAGGATATGTGTTCCCAACAACATTATAAGATGTAGAGTCCATAGATTTCATGAATTTTTAGTACAATTCTGATGAGTTGTTATGATAGGAAATTCCATAGAAAGAAGATTCAGTTGGGGTCACATAGATGAAGGGTTTCTTAGGGCTCGGGGGAGCCACTAAGACCACCACCATGTTTACAGATCCCTCAGCTAGTTGAGAGGAGACTTGTTCAAGAGATTTGCAGATAGGGGAGAGTGCTTCTAAGAAATCATCTAGAGCATCCTCCAACATATTGAAATATTCCTCAAAAAAGCCACTATCATGAACGTACACCATCACAAAGAAATTTCCAATGTTCACGTTGGGTTCACCAGAATTTAATATAAGAGGGATTTGCTGCACACGAGTCTCTCCTTTCTCAAGATATCACCAGGGAACGAATTTCCCTTATACACCTCAAAATAATAGATTGAAAAAAAGATAAAAAACTAAGACTCAGTTATGCTTCGAGAAAAATTATCAAAGATCTTGAGAGAGCTAGAACAAAGGATTCCTATCCTAGAAGAGGGAGCTCTCAGCCAGAATATGTCAGTGCAATTCTAGGATGCCAACGTGACATGATGTCATCTAAAAGATGTGTTTGCATCTTGAGCAACAAAGAACTTAGGAACTCCACAGATAGAAATAGATCCTACTTGCAAACTTAGGAGTGGTCCATATGGGACTATTCAACTAATCAGAAAATCAAATACTAAAGTAAATGAAAAGATGATTGGGGAAAGCTTACCTTTCTTGAGGCATTCAAATCTTTACTTCAAGCTCCTTTCTATGACCTACACATAGAAGACCAAGGAGAAAGTTGTTGGGTGGCTGTATAGGGTCCTACCTCTATCAGACCCCACTTTGGTGTTCCCACCTTCATGGACAACCAAGTTGGAAAGGAATGCTAAAGAAGTAAACAAAGCATTTAGTGAAAGTAATACCCACTCAGGAGTAGAACCCACTGTGTGTGTGAAAATTAAGTGCATAAACGAATTAGAACCAGTTCAAACACACCAATAGAACATTATAACAAAAACATAAATATAAAAGGAATAGAGAAGTGCAAACTCAGTATCCTGTTTCCGTTGTCGTCCTATCGTCCTCTATCTTTAGTGTTTTTGTAGATTCCAACCTTGTGTTCTCAGATTAGTGGCTAGGCTCAACAAACTGTCTTCCTAAAGAACGAGATTTTTCTATGATATGAATGCATGATTAAGCTATGATAATAATTTTAGCTAAGAAACTTGAAATAAACATGATGCTATGATAAATGAATACTAAATGAATTAAATGCATAAACTCTACTTAATTGCCTATTACGAATGTTTGGATTCACACAGGTATTTATAGGACTTTCTGAATGATTCTGATTGGCTGTCTTGATTGACGGTTGTGATAATTCCTGGCAGATCAAACGGCTGAAGATAGATGAAATTGAAGGAGAAGATAGAAGAACCCTAGAAACAGATTTTTCTATTTTATCATGAAAGAGGAAAAAGAAGAGAAGATAAGAAAAAAAGAAAGATTAAAAGCTGATAAATAAATGAATTTAAAAATTCAATTATTTATTTGTGGAGGACATTCAGCTTTTCTTAATTAAATAAAAATATTTAATTAAGCTTTTAAAAGCAGAAGAAAGTTTGTGATAAGAAAAGAGCTTTAATCATGTTTTATTGAAAAAAGTAGAATATCTCATAATTAAATAAAATATTTAATTATGATATGAGAAGATTGCACAATTAGGTTAAAATACCTAATTTTGGATTGGAAAGAAAACATAAGATATTTTTAATTAAATAAAATTTATTTAATTAAATCACTTTTATGAAATTAATTAAATGAAACATTTAATTAATTAGAAGAAGAATTAAAATAGAAGAAAGGGGAAATATTTAAACTTAATTAAATCAAAAGATTTAATTTAAATTCAAATAGTGATAATTAATTTAAATAAATAGAATGTATTTATTTAATTAATTAAGAGGACATATGAAAATAATTAAATAAAATAAATTTATTTAATTATGGAAGAGAAATAAGATGAATGAACAATATAATTAAATTAATTAAATTTAATCATATGTAGAGGACTTTAGAAAATTAATTAAATAATAAATATTTAATTAATTGCCAGGATTATATACATGACCATTTTTATGCGTATACATTTTGCCCCTCTTTGAAGTGATGTGTGAAACGCATTGCTTCAAAGAAAAATAAAAAAATTTGCCCCTGATATGTTTCTGATTTTTGATATTGATGATGCCCCCTCGGGAGATAAATCACGGAAGAAGAAATTGATAAGGATTGAGGAACAATGATTTAGCTCCTGATAGATAATGTGGTTGATGCCCCAGTGAAAAAGAAGATAAAAAAATGGGAAATGCCACTACTGCCTATCCTGAAAAGACCCTTATAAGGTAAAAGGGGTAAAATGAGGTGTCATTTTCACCCTGTTGCTACAGTGAATTTTGAGCTCTGAGAGTGACTTGGCAAAATGGTGATCCCCGTGCACAGACATAGGTTCGAGCGAGCGCGACGGTATCAGAGACCAGCAGCGTATGGACCACCGATGAGTGATTTGAAACCTCTAAGTTGTCAAATTTCACATTTTTGATCGATATTGAATTGATTTAAAGTTGGACTGTAATGTTTTTGGAATGTTTTAGCGCATTTAGGTATAGTTTTAGCGCATTCGACAAATAGTGTAGTGCATCTAGGGTCTTCCGTAGCGCATCTAGCAACAAGTCGCAAACTGATCGTTTAGTGCATCCGACAGATAAAGTTGCGCATATAGGTCGAAATAGGCTAGGTCAGAGATTTAGCGCATCTAGGGCACAGAACTGCGCATTTAGGGTTTGGTCCAAAAATGTTAGAGTCACACATTTGATAGATAGAATAGCGCATCTGAGGTACAGAGTTGTGCATTCGGAGTGCTAGCGCATTTAGGAAACAGTGTTGCGCTTTTGAGGAAAAATTTGGCGCATATGAGTTTTTAGCGCATATGAGTAACAGAGTTGCGCATTTAGAAAATTTTCCCCAGAATAGCCGTTTGCTGAAAAAATAGTAATAAAAATTGCTTCTTTAGTCAATAGATAGATAAATTGTTGGATCATCATGTTGATAGGATAGAAATTTGAATAGAGAACTGATAACTTTGCTTTCCGCGATTGAAAAACAAAGAGTAGATGAGAAATTGATTGATTTGAAGTCGATAACTTTGCTTCTCGCGATTGAAAAACAAAGAGTAAACGTTGTGATAAATTTGCTTTTTGCGATAGAAAACAAATAGTAAAATAGAGATTTAAATTTGCATCCATGATTGAAATACAAACAGAAAAGGATATGTGTTGATAAATTTGCTTTCCTAAAAAGAAAAACAAATAGTAAATGATGATAGAGTAGATTGATTAGTAATGCTGATAGATTGATGTAGCACTTGATATAGATTATTGATATGTTATGTTGGGTGTTGTGATGTTTTTGGACAAAATAGGAGGCTTTCAAAAGCCTCCAGATCAAAGAGCGGTTCCCCTTGTGCTGGAAG
This sequence comes from Sequoia sempervirens, assembly GCA_007258455.2. NCBI lineage: Eukaryota > Viridiplantae > Streptophyta > Pinopsida > Cupressales > Cupressaceae > Sequoia > Sequoia sempervirens. The sequence goes on along the minus strand of VDFB02000003.1, from coordinate 656,902,215 downwards.
CGGATAGGAGAGTTGACACCGGCTGAGTTACAGGTGATTGCAGATTATGGATTGGGGCCACTGTTGACCATGCCGCGAGGTATTCGGGCCAACAGGGGACTGTTGACGGCCTTGGCCAAGAGATGGCATTCCGAGCATAACACCTTCCACCTGCCGACGGGTGAGATGAGTGTGACACCAGAGGACGTGTATCAGATTCTGGGGATTCCAGTGGTTGGAGCCCTTATGGTTTATGACCACAAGGAGATCGGTGGGACAGAGGCATTACAGCGGGTATGTGGCGATTCTGGTATCTATGGGTACTGGATAGACTGGGATGACTTCAGCAGGTATCCAGCTCTAGTAGCAGTATTGGCAGCATTTGTTGGAGGTTTCCTTGGACCAGACCATCGGTCCAAGGGATTTGTCGTGGGGTGGGGGAGGATGCTAGAGTGGATGATCACTCAGCCGCGGAGATTTTCCTGGGGGAGTTGCGTCTTGGCGGATATGTATCATGACCTTCATCGGATTGTATACAGAGGATCCACCAGCCTGGCGAGTGGAGTTACATTATTGCAGATCTGGGCGTGGGAGCACATTGCTGTCACGAGACCATTATGTACCAGGGTGAGACCAGCAGGGAGGCCTTACATATATGCGTATTCTGGTGCAGTTGTCCAGCAGAGGCTGGGCAAGGTAGAGTACTGGCGGTGAGTGCTAGATGATGTGGATGCAGTGATATGGAGGCCCTACACAGACTGCGAGGCATGGGCGACGGATCAGTTAGAGATGTCGTTTGTGTGTAGACCGTGATACCTGATAGGGCAGACACCCTTTATTATTGAGAGGTTTCTGGCACTACGGGTTCTGAGACAGTTTGGTTTTACGTAGGGGATGCCCTAGGGCATTGCTCATTATGGGCGGTGCAAGGGGGATGTAGGATGGGGGCCATGCATTCCCTACCAGGCAGCCTACACAGAGTACACGTCTTTACAGCCTGAGGTATGGGCAGACAGGCTAGACGTATTGGATGCAGAGATGACAGATGACTATGCCCAGTACTTTCATACTCATCCTTTTCCATGGTTCACAGTGCCAGATGAGGCACGGGCTATCAGAGCAATCCCACAGCCAGGAGCAGGGATACAGGGAGGTGTGGCAGGTGGAGAGCAGGCTATGGGTGGAGGGGAGCAGGCTATGGGTGGAGAGGAGGAGGAGGGAGAGGAGAGCGAGGAGAGTGGAGCTGGGGAGGAGGGAGAGGAGAGCGAGGAGAGTGGAGCTGGGGAGGAGAGCAGCTCAGAGGATGGAGATGATGGAGATGACGAGGATGAGCAGAGACATCAGATACTAGACAGTCTTGACAGAGTACAGATTTCTCGGCAGTCCAGATCCGGTGCCAGGTCACAGACGGTGATTAGGGTGACATCCTCGTCCCAGCAGGCACAGATAGATGCATTGCAGGGTCAGGTGCAGACCTTTCAGGGGCAGCAGGCACAGCTTCAGAGTCAGTTGGTGCAGGCACAGAGCATGATAGTGTAGTTACAGGCACAGCTTGCATAGGCACAGGCTCAGGCACAGGCTCAGGCACAGGCGCAGGCACAGGTACAGGTTCAGATATCTTCCTCAGATCCTCAGGTGGCACAGTTAGTAGCGGAGAGGGATACCTTTAGACGGCGGGCACAGGAGGCTGAGGGTGTAGCACAGAGGTTGATGGGTATCGTAGAGAGTACATCCCTACGAGAGGCCATTGCAGAGGGATTCGAGGCAGCCAGAGAGGCAGAGTACTACAGAGTTCATTACGAGGAGCTATGCCCTCCTGAGCGGCGAGAGCCATATCCCAGATCACACAGCCGGACAAGGACCCAATCCTGTACATCGACACACGGCAGAGAGGTTACCGGGCCTCGACGGGATCCTGATGCAGGGACCAGCGGCAGGCCACCTCCTTCTGGACCAGCTCCGTCAGGGGCATCGACCAGTTAGCCATTTTTGGGCTTGATTCATTATGTATACTGTGTTTTGATCATGTATGATGTATTTATGTTATGACCTTTTATTAGTTTCATTGGATATTTGGACATTTGTATTATTTTGATGAGTGATGATATGCAGTGGCGGTATTTCAGATGATGTTATGTTCGTGCATTTATGATATGATATGGATATGATGTTTATGCATGTATGTTATGAGATGGATTTTGATATGCTTTTATTACATGTGCGGACTAATCCATATAATGCAGGATGATCCAGTGATTATGATGTGTATGCAATAATTTTGTGATGATGTATGTATATATGTGAGATGTTAATTTCTTTTTGAATTTTCCATGTATGAAATGCATCGTGATATGGTAGAAAATGAATGTGGTATGAATGGTAATATGGTAAAATGATATGTAAAATGGTAACATGATAATAAAATGATAAATGTGGATGGTAATGCAACGGTATGAGATGATAAAATGAGAAATGAATGATGAAACGGTAAATGAATAATGGAATGATAAATGGTAAATGATAATGAAAAATGAAATGAAAAAATGGTAAATGGATGATAAAGAATAAATGATGAATGAAATGATAAATGATAAATGGATGATAAAGAATAAATGATAATGAAAAATGAAATGATAAATGGTAAATGGTAAGGAAATATTAATGGTAATGATATGAAATGATAAAATGATAAATGAATGAAGAATGATAAGATGATATGAAATGAATGAATGCAATGAATTAAATGTCCAAATGTCCTCGACGAAAAGGTCAAAACTTAATAACAACCGTTTGAATACCTTCATTCAGCCCTTCAAAATACGGATATGAATCCAATATGCAGATGTATACAATGATCTAATGAACATGCAACTATATGAAACTAACCAGTTTGTTGAGCCTGTTATAAGCCTTCTTGAATCATCATAGAACATTTAAAATGTTGGGAGTATGTACAAGCATCAGAGGGGAAATTAGCGCCAATGATGACCAGAGTACAACTTTCATGAATTTTGATATAGCAAGCGAACACAAGCATCGAGGTATAATTGAACCGAGATGACCTGAGCATTTCTTGCATAAACAGACAAAGATTAACCACCGTTCTGATGCAAATGTGGAACTGTCATCGATGATTTTTGCTTTGAGCGTCATGTCCTTTGACATATTTGCATCAGATTGGGCTGTTAACCTCAAGACAGCAGACAAAGAAAAATCATTCTCGTTCCTTCCTACTCTAGTGTAGTACATCATTGAGTATGCTCCCAAGTAATGATATCGAAAATCAAACAACTTTTAATCAAACATGTAATACTGTTAATGCATACATTATTCAGATATTTGGATCATCCAATAGACAAATGATATGATATCTTGCTGAAAAGTGTGTCATGATCAGATAACATTGACAAAGGAGTTTGTTGTTTGTTGGTATGCTCGTATTGCTATGTCATGGTCTAGCTGTTTTGGTATGCTCTGAAAGTTAAGTGCCCCTAGTTGAGTTTTTGCCTTGTTGATTAACACAACTAGTGGAAAGGAATATGTACAAATGATCAAGCCATGGTAAGACATTTTAATTCTTTAGGCAAATGGCGGCAGGATGGTGCGATTAATGACCTCAAGATGCAGAAAAAGATGCGGAAAAAAAGGGAAGCTTTGAAAAAAATAAGGTGCAAAACAGGAACTAATAGATGGAGAGATACATATAGTGTCTGTTTGCTAGATTTTCACTATCTGTATTTATTGCTTTTTCTTTTTCTTTTTTTTTGTATTTTTGAAATGTTTTGATTTTTTTTGGATTTCTTCAGGACTATTTTCTGCTATTTTTGTATTTCTTCAAGACTTTTTCTGCTGTTTTTGTATTTCTTCAGGACTTTTTCTGCTGTTTTTGTATTTCTTCAGGACTTTTTCTGACCTAAACATAATACTTCTTAAGATGTATATTGTTGATGGGTTCATCCAATAGGTCTCCTTCTGGCGTTGATAACTTGTATGCTCCCGATCCGTAGACTACAATAACCACATAAGGGCCTAACCAATTTGGTTCAAACTTTCCTTTCTTTTCTCTGTCTTGTTGATTACGCGGGTTCTCTTTCAGAACTAAATCACCCACCTGAAATGTACATGGCTTGACTTTATGATTATAGCTGTGAGACATCATCTGTTGATATGCTTTTAAATGGTCTGCTGCTCTCTGTCTCTTTTCATCTAAAAGTTCTAACTCTTGGAGTTGGGAAACTCTGTAGTCCTCATATGTTATAAGACCTTTTAGTGATACTCTTAATGAAGGTATTTCTACCTCTAAAGGCAGTATGGATTCTGCTCCATAGACGAGGGCAAAAGGTGTTGCTCCTGTTGGCGTTCGGACACTAGTTCTGTAAGCCCAGAAGGTGGGATTGAGTTGAACATGCCAATCCTTCCCTGAGTCATTGACAGTCTTCTTCAAAATCTTTAGTATGGTTTTGTTTGAGGCCTCTGCTTGGCCATTCCCTTGAGGATAGTAAGGCATGGAATATCTGTGCTGAATATGGAATCTTTCACAAAGTTCATCAACATCTTGATTTTTGAATGGTCGGCCATTACCTGTAATAATGGCATTAGGAATACCATATCGACAAATAATGTAGTTGAGTATGAAGGATGAGATCTATTTTCCAGTGACTTTAGAGAGAGGTACTGCCTCAATCCACTTAGTGAAATATTCCGTTGCTGTGATGATGAACTTATGCCCATTTGAAGAAGAAGGATGAATTTTGCCCACTAGATCTAACCCCCATTGAGAGAATGGCCAGGTGGGTGTAAACGAATGAAGTTCTTGTGCAGGAGCATGAATAAGATTCCCATGAATCTGACATTTTGAGCATGTTTTAGCAAAGGTAAATGATTCCCTTTCCATTGTAGGCCAGTAGTAACCCATTCTGATCAATTTTTTGGATAAGGTTAGTCCACTCGAATGAGTACCACAAATGCCCCCATGAACTTCTTGTAAAGCTTTGTCGGATTCGTCACATTCAAGACATCGAAGTAAAGTACCATCAAGACCACGGCGATAAAGGGTATCAGCGATAAGGGTATATCGAGAGGATTGTCGGATAAAGTTACATTTTTGGTTGCGGGACAAGTCAGGTGGTAATATATCATCTTTTAGGTATGCATAAATCTTGCCATACCAGGGTGAATCGGATCCTACTAGGTGGCAGATAATTTGGCTTTCAGGTGTGTCATAGGCAGGTGTAAATAATTGTTCCACCAGAAATTCATAGCGAGTCTGTTTGTCTGGGAGTTGTATCAATGAGGCGATCATAGCCATAGCGTCGGCCGCTTTGTTGTCAATCCTCAGAATTTGTGTGAACTAAATGTCCACAAAATACTTCTTGAAGTCATCAATCATCTTCTTGTATGGTAACAACTTGTCATCTTTAGTCTGATAGTCATCATTGATTTGATTAATGACTAGTTGTGAGTCACCATAAACTTGTAGCTCGGTAATCCTCCATTCCAATGCTATTTTCAGTCCAGTGATCAGCGCTTCATATTCGGCTATGTTATTGGTGCATGGAAACATTAACCTATAGGACCTAGGAATGGTATGCCCTTGAGGGGTGATGAAGAGAATGCCTGCCCCCGAGCCATGTTGAGTAAAAGAACCATCAAAGTATAAGGACCATGGCTGCTTAAAGTCTGCTGTGAAGACATCAGCATCTGGAAATTCAATGTGTAAAGGGTGCTCTGTTTGGAGAGGAGCGTCTGCTAGTTGATCCGCGATAACTTGTCCTTTGATTGCTTTGCGATCAACATAGTGGATGTCGAACTCGCTCAAAATCATGATCCATTTTGTGAACCTTCCTGTTAGTGATGCTTTACTTAGTAGATACTTGAGTGGATCAATTTTGGAAACAAGCTTAATTGTATGAGTTAGCATGTAATGTCGGAATTTCTGTGAAGCGAAGACGACTGCCAAACAAGCCTTCTCAATGAAAGTGTAACTAAGATCATGACTTGTCAATGTTCTGCTAATGTAATAAATTGCCCGTTCTTTCCCTTCATGGTCTTCTTGTGCTAATAATGCTCCCAAAGATGTCTTGGTTGCAGCAATATACAAAATCAATGGTTTGTCTGGATTTGGTGGTACAAGAACTGGTGGATTCATCAGGTACTGCTTGATTTGTTGAAATGCCATTTCACATTTATCATCCCATCTAAAAGGAACATTCTTATGTAGGAGATGTGTGAATGGTAGACTTTTGTTAGCCAATTGTGCAATGAATCTGCGGATAGACTGGAGTCGCCCTTGTAAGGATCTCAACTGACTAATGTTCTTTGGGGGAGGCATCTCCATGATTGCGTGAACTTTAGCAGGATCTACTTCAATTCCCTTTTCTGAAACAATATATCCTAACAGTTTTCCAGATGTGACCCCAAAAACACATTTCTTAGGGTTTAAACGAACTTTGAATTTCTCCAATCTGGTAAATATTTTAGATAGTATCTCCAAGTGTCCTTCTCTGGTGTGTGATTTTGCCAATATGTCATCTACATAATCTTCCATGAATGTGTGCATCATGTCGTGAAAGATCATAGTCATAGCTCTTTGATAAGTAGCTCCAGCATTTTTCAAGCCGAAAGGCATGACATTCCAACAATATGTTCCCCACGGACAAGTGAAAGCTATTTTCTCTTGGTCTTCTGGTGCAATCTTGATTTGGTTGTAACCCGAGAAACCATCCATTAATGAGTACATGGCATGGCCTGCTGTTAGATCAACTATAGTGTCGATACTTGGAAGCGGAAAGTCATCCTTTGGGCAAGCTTTGTTAAGATCTCTGAAATCAGTGCATACTCTTACACGTTTGTCTGGTTTTGCTACTGGTACAATATTGGAAATCCATTCGGCATAGTCAATTGATCTTATAAAACCTGCATCGAGGAGCTTCTTGAGTTCTTCTTTAACTAATAGTGCAATATGAGGATTCATCTTTCTAAGTTTTTGTTTTACTGGTTTGGCTCCTGATTTGATAGATAAATGATGCATAATGAGATCAGGATCAAGGCCGAGCATATCTGCATATGACCATGCAAAATTGACTTGATTTTCCTTGAGAAAATTCATGAACTCTGGGATTTCTTTAGCTGTCATTGATTCAGCTACCTGTAGGATCCTTGGATTATCTGTAGTTGCGACGTTGATTTCCTTTGTAGGCTCAGCCAAGATGGATGATCGCTCATGATAGTGCTCTGGGAGAGTGTCAAGAGTCCCATCAGATGGTGCCTCAAAAAGGTTTTCACCATCTGATACGCTCTTTATTTTGTCTTTTGCTTGATCTAGTACTGCCAGATTCTGGTTTTCACCACTAGACCATTTATCTTTATTTTCATTTTTGCAGCTAGGAGACTTGACACTCTCCTGATTAAAGACTTCATACCGAAAATCACTAGTGGAACAATTATTTACATCATCGGCGGAAAGGAAGTTTATGATAGCTTTGTCGTTTGGAAAAATAGGTATATCCATAGGTTTGGTAAGATCCCAGTCAATGAGATCAGGATGGATTAATGGTAGGACGTCATCCGGTTGTGTAAAATTGGCGATGGTTAGGGTCAAGACAGAGTTATCGGTAGGATCCGAGGTATGAGATAGGTCAATGATGGGACTATTCTCCTGATAATCTTGTTTGTTAAAATCCGACTCAGTATCACTAGACTCATAGTTGCTTTGTGGTTCAGATTCTTGTGGTTGGGATCCTGAACCTTCTCCTTTGATTAAAGCGGGCGTATACTTATGTATGACATCTACCTCTTTGTCTCTCCAAAATTTGTTATCATGGATGGTATCCCATTCATATTCAGCAGAATCTGTGTCAGAGTTATTTTCAATGTAATTCAGGACTGATACCAAACATGTTTCATTCTTATCGGAACCTTTTTGCAGTGTAAAAACATTACCTTGGGATTGTTTAGATTGGGTAGCCTCATAGCCTATTCCAGTTTTATCATATGCCGCAAGTCCTGGAAGATGGATAGGCTCAACTACGCCTTCTTTTCTCTTTCCAAGAGGACCATTATCATATCCCATCTTTTGCATGATAGAATATCCTTTCCCATATTGTTCTGTTGGTAAGGTGACGTTTAGAATTGCGTCCTCTTCATCTTTATAGAGCCAATCTAGAATTGTTGTGTCCTCAGGATCTCCCATGGGAAATTTTTCTTTGATAAATTGTCCATTGAACTTGGTAGTGGGCTCTGTTTGTACCTGTGCTGATGTTGATGCTGCTGATATCTGTTGTGGTGTAATAGAAGGTTTTCCATGTGATCGAGGAGACGTAGGTAGATTAGCAAGACAAAGGGAATATTCCCCAACTCCACTTTCCTTGAACTGTAGTTTCTTGTCAAAGCTTTTAGTTAACTGACTGATGTGTGTAGCATGTTGAGAAGAAGCATCAGCAAGTGCTTCTCGATTATTCGGAACCAAAGTATCTTGATGAGCTTTGACATTGGCACAAGTTTGGGCGTTTGAGTTATCAGCTGGTATAGTGATTTCCTGTCCATCATACGGAAACTTAAGACATTGGTGGTAAGTGGACGAAACAGCTTGCATCTCATGGATCCAAGGACGACCCAACAAGATATTGTATGCAAGATCTCGCTCTAAAACTTGGCAAAAGGTATTTTTGATAACAGGTCCCACTCTGATTGGTAGCATGATTAGACCTTTAGACGTTCTCTCCTCATCATCATAGGCTTTAATGGTAATCTTCCTTCTAGGATCAATGGAGTCTTCGGCAAATCCTAATGCTTGAATCACCTTCAAAGTACATATGTTTAGACCAGCCCCTCCATCTATTAGAACACGTTTGACACAGAATTTGTGGATCATGACCTCTAAGTATAATGATGAATTGTGGGGATGAGTTAGGGAAACATCATCTTTGTCTGAGAATGAAAGGCATGTGGGGGAGGACAAATGTCCTACCATGGTTTGAAATTGATTCACATCCAAATCCGTAGATACAGTCGTTTCAACGAGGGTTTTATCTAAAATTTCCCTATGTGCAGGGGAAATCTTCAGAAGTTCAAAAATGGAGATTTGAGCTGGAGTTTTTCGAAGTTGGTTAACTAAGTCGTATTGGTGTTGAGGAGAGGTCTCATTGGATTTTGAAGAGGTACCTTTCAAAACAACCTTAGCTTGTGCTCTTGTTGTGACATTTACTTGTCCATTGTCTACTTTCTCTTTGATTTTTATGACGTTGACTCGCTCATCGTCCGTATAGAGGTGACAGATTACATTATCATCAATTTGGTTCACAGTTTTGTCAGAAGATTCTCCCTTTTGATAATTTGGTAGAGGATTTCGAAATGCTTGGTGATCTTCGTTGGATTTTTGCTGTCCTTCTACTGTGATAATGCCCTTGTCAATGAGATCTTGAATAGCATGTTTCAAACCTTGACAGTTGTTTGTATGATGACCTCTACACCTATGGTAGTCGCAAAAATAGGCTTTGTTCCACGATGGAGGTTTTACATTAGGTTCGTAATTGCGTTGTGGGGGTAACATAAGGACGTTCTTTGCCATGACCTCTTTGAAAGCCGATTCTAAGGATTGTCCTAGTGGAGTAAAAGTTCTTTTATTGGAGAAGAATGGAAAGCATTGTGGTTTCGTGTTTGAGGTATTCCCTGAAGTGTTGTTGTTGTTGTTGTTGTTGTTCCAGTAGTTTTGGTTGTTGGCAGTCCCTTGATTATAGTTCGTTGGAGGGGGATGATTGTTTCCTTGATTTGCGACTGAATTGACATGGTTGTAATTATTGTTACGAGGAGTGTTCAAGGTAAATGGCTTAGTCGTGATATGATTTGCATCTACAACACCATCGTTTACAACATTCTTGTTGCGGGTCCAAAACTTAGACTTGTCCTGATTGTTGTAATGGTTAGATGAGGCAGGGTTGTCCCTATCAAGTTTTATGGTCCCTCTTTTGACCAAAGCACTTTCGATGGTGATGGCATCCTCAATCAATTTCTCAAAGGAAGGTGGACAGTGTAGATTTAAATGATAACTCATTTCTGAGTTGAGGCTATTGATGAAAGTAACCATTTTCTCCTTTTCAGGGACATGACGGGGGTACCTAGCGAACATTCTCCTCCATCTTTGAAGAAAGGTAGTGAAAGATTCCCCAGGTTTTTGCGTAACTTTGCAAAGATCAATCATGGTGATCTGGTGTTGAACGTTGTAGGAGTATTGTTTTATGAACAAATTCATCAGTTCCTCAAATGTTCGAATAGGAGGTGTAATCTTAGATAACCATTCCATAGAGTTGACTCCAAGGCTTCGAGGAAATAATCACAATAAATATGTATCTTCGTGGGAAAATTCCAATGTCATGTTTTGAAAGTCTCTAACATGGTCAACTGGGTCTGATTTTCCATTATAACGATCAAATTTGGGGATTTCACAGTGTTTAGGAAATGGAATCATGTTGAGACTTCTATCAAAAGGATAAGGACATATGTCATCCAAAGTGTACTTCTTGGTCATCCAAAGTGTACTTCTTGGTTGCAGTTCCTCCTCGTAACTCTTTGATTTCTCCCTGCATTTCTCTGAACTCTTTTTTGAAGGAGGCGTATTCAGATAGGGATGGCTCTTCCTCGGTGGTTTTTAATTTCTCAGTATCAAAGTCTTTAGGCAATTTAGCTCCTTGATCTGTTAGAAAAAGAAAGTATTTCTCTTTGTCACATTGTATAATCTTTTCAAGGACTTTAAGAAACTTGGGATTTTGTTCTGCCTCTCTAAGTTCAAGTTTGTCGTCTTGTTCATCATCACTACCTATAGGAGTTTTGTTCATGTTTTTGTTCTTAAGTATCGAACTTTCCTCTCTATCAACCATATTGTTGTCACTGAAAAGGGGATTGTGACTTACACTAAAAAGAGGACTATCTCGTTCACCCTCTTCTTGAGGTGTTTCTCCTGCTTTGTTGTGTTGAGATCTCGTAAAAATAGGCATATGTAAGAAATCCTTGAATATGGTCGAGGGTCACTGAAGGATCTGATTGGGACGCATTGAATATTCAATTGAAGGTTGTGGTACGTTCTCAAACTCAAGAGGTTGATTCAAATTATGACGTTGAGATAATGCTAATCTTTGATATTAAGCTTGGGTAGCCAAAGGTTCTACAGCATAATCGTCGGTGAATCCCCTAATGTAGTCTTGGTACCTATGGAGAAATGTTCGATAATGGAGCAAGACGTCTCGACTCTTATATAGAAATTTTCTACGATCTAAAGTCTTCTTGTAACTAAAATTTGTTTTGGGCTTCTTGATCCTATTGAAAACTGATTTCTTGGTGAACTTGGTTGATTTCCACTTTCGTAACATGGGAGTAAAATCTTAGAAAGTCAGGTCTGTGACAAAATCCTAAAAGCGCTACTCTGTTTCCCAAATGCGCTACAGAAATAGTCAAATGCGCTGTAGAAAATATCATATGCACAGGAGCAGAGAACTTATGCGCAGCAGAAAATCCTAAATGCACCGAAACAGAACACAGATGCGCTAGAACAGAGCTTAAATGCGCTGCAGTTTTCCCCTAGATGCGCTAAAGCAGTTTTTCTAGGATAGTTTTTGACCAGTTTTTAGCTGAAAGTTGTCATGTTTGTTCTTGGATGATCCTTTATCTGTATTAATGTTTGGAAAGCACAGCAAACAGTCTGATTTAAGTTGATTCATAATCAAGCACATAATAAGACAAGCACAACCTAGGTTAGGCCAAGACAATATCCACTAGACTCCACGTGGGTTTTCCCAACCACATATCAGTAGCGTGTGAATCCAGAAGCTTGGCTGCACGGGCTCCCCCTTACAGTGCACTCTCTTCTCAGGCCAACCAAGCTTCCAACTCCCATGAAACTCCCATGGCGAGCTGATCACCTCTACTATTGACTGCGAAAGTGTGGAAGGCTTCACACCGACCGGTGCTGGACTAGCAAATAGAAGGTTTTTGGCTTTCTAAACAATGGTATTTAGTTCGGGACCCCCGTTCGAGTGGCCATACATGGGGCAAAAGATTAATCACCATTAAGGTGGCACTCCAGCCTGAAGAGGTTAAGCTCAACAGGGTTTATGGGAGTACAACTCCGTCTGTATGACACATCCGCACAAGCAACCTTAGGTTTTCCCTTAAGATTTACATTTATATACCGGTCGGGGGTAGCTTGGCTTTAGCTTCGTTGCCGGTTTGAGTCGTCCCTTAAGGTGAGTTCTTTTTCCCTTAAGGTAGGCCCAATTTCTAGAGTCAATAACCATTTCTCTTGCACCCAGGATCACACAAGTGCGCAAGGGGAGAGGATACTTCGAGTATCAAATCAGTGTTACACAGGGAAAAGTGGGTCTGGTTTTCTGATCACCTAGTTTGCACAGGGTGAGAGCATAATCACCTACCACTTTCAAGCACAGTCAATAAGAGTAGACAGATTCATTTTATGTGCACCAAAATCAAATGTGATTTAATCTAAGTGAAGATGTTGCTTCACAACAGACATGGGGTTCATTTTATCTGCATGATAAAAGGTGTGGTGGCTACCCTAGATTGATTCATTTTAAGCCCAACATAAAAATAAAAGAAATTCTATTTGCGGAAGGCGTCAGACTCAGAATCTCGTTACAATTCCAGATGTGAAGCTCTGTCTCCCGAATGCGCAGAAACAGAGACCAGAAGCGCAACTCTGTTACATAAATGCGCTAAAATAGAAAACAAATGTGCTTCTCTGTTACCCAGATGTGTGAAAATAGAAACTATATGCGCTATTCTAAATGCAGAGATTTTTTTTTTAATTTTCTGATACAACTTTAAATGCGCTAAAGTATGTCCTAAATGTGCTAACTAAAATACTAAATGCGCTATAGAAAATGACAGATGCGCCACTCTGTTTCCCAGATGCGCCGCAGAAATGACCAGATGCGCTGAAACAGAGCCTAGATGCGCGAAATACCCGCAAAAGAAAATTTCCGAATCTTCCAAAATGCGCTGCCGAATGCCAGAAAACCTATAAGCAAACCTGCAAGAAAAACCTGCAAGAAAGAAGTCTAAAATCGGGGCATAGGCCCCACGGTGGGCGCCATTTAATGTGTGTGTGAAAATTAAGTGCATAAATGAATTAGAACCAGTTCAAACACACCAATAGAACATTATAACAAAAACAGAAATATAAAAGGAATAGAGAAGTGCAAACTCAGTATCCTGTTTCCGTTGTCGTCCTATCGTCCTCTATCTTTAGTGTTTTTGTAGATTCCAGCCTTGTGTTCTCAGATTAGTGGCTAGGCTCAACAAACTGTCTTCCTAAAGAACGAGATTTTGCTATGATATGAATGCATGATTAAGCTATGATAATGATTTTAGCTAAGAAACTTGAAATAAACATGATGCTATGATAAATGAATACTAAATGAATTAAATGCATAAACTCTACTTAATTGCCTATTACCAATGTTTGGATTCACACAGGTATTTATAGGACTTTCTGAATGATTCTGATTGGCTGTCTCGATTGACGGTTGTGATAATTCCTGGCAGATCAAACGGCTGAAGATAGATGAAATTGAAGGAGAAGATAGAAGAACCCTAGAAACAGATTTTTCTATTTTATTATGAAAGAGGAAAAAGAAGAGAAGATAAGAAAAAAAGAAAGATTAAAAGCTGATAAATAAATGAATTTAAAAATTCAATTATTTATTTGTGGAGGACATTCAGCTTTTCTTAATTAAATAAAAATATTTAATTAAGCTTTTAAAAGCAGAAGAAAGTTTGTGATAAGAAAAGAGCTTTAATCATGTTTTATTGAAAAAAGCAGAATATCTCATAATTAAATAAAATATTTAATTATGATATGAGAAGATTGCACAATTAGGTTAAAATACCTAATTTTGGATTGGAAAGAAAACATAAGATATTTTTAATTAAATAAAATTTATTTAATTAAATCACTTTTATGAAATTAATTAAATGAAACATTTAATTAATTAGAAGAAGAATTAAAATAGAAGAAAGGGGAAATATTTAAACTTAATTAAATCAAAAGATTTAATTTAAATTCAAATAGTGATAATTAATTTAAATAAATAGAATGTATTTATTTAATTAATTAAGAGGACATATGAAAATAATTAAATAAAATAAATTTATTTAATTATGGAAGAGAAATAAGATGAATGAACAATATAATTAAATTAATTAAATTTAATCATATGTAGAGGACTTTAGAAAATTAATTAAATAATAAATATTTAATTAATTGCCAGGATTATATGCATGACCATTTTTATCTGGTGGATATGTTGGGGTTAAAAATAACAACTCACTCTACCCCTTACAAGGTGTCATGTGCATAAAAATGACACCAATTCTTGGTTGATCATCAATTCTCAGTGAATTTTTTAGTAGACACTTATGAATATGAGGTGCGATGTGATATCATGCCTATATACATATGCCACTTACTCTTAGTGAGACTATGGTAGTTTGATATGAACATAATCTATTATGTGAGAGAAAACACATACACTTTGCAGACAAATGAAAGAAAAAATACTCTTACACAATTGGTAACTAAGGAAAAAGAGATGGAAAGTGGTCCCAGAATGTTGCTAGTGATTAGAAAGAAATTTTTGAAGGAGGTTAAGGAGAAAAATATGGTTTGTAATGGTTCCTAAGGTGCTACAGGTAGATTCAACAACTAACAACAATGACATACCTTTAGAAGTAAAGGGGATGCTTGAATAATTTGATGAAATTTTTTCCAAGGAATTACTAGAAGGACTGCCACCTATGAGGAGCACTAGCCATCATATTTATTTGATTCTAGTGGAAAATATACCCAACAAGGATGCTTATAAATTTACACCTACAAAAAATAAAGAGGTGAATAAATAGACCTATGCAAAAATTATTAGAAAGGGGACTGATTAGGAAAATCCTTATCACGTGTGCATTACCATCTATATTAGCACCAAAAAAGAATGGAGAACAGAGGATGTGCACAAATTCAAAATCAATCAATAAAATAAAAATTAGGTATCATTTTCATTAACCAAGAATGGTTGATCTAATGGATTGTTTGTAGAAGACTAAGAATTTTACAAAAAAATATTTTAAAATTGCTTACCACCAAACTAGGATAAGAGAGGCTAATGAGTGGAAGAATAATTTTAAGACCAAGAAGGGGTTGTATGAGTTGCTCGCAATACCCTTTAGATTAAAAAATACACCCAATATTTTTATGTGATTGATGAATGCAATGATGAAATATTTTTTAGGAAATATTGTGATTTTCTATCTTGATCACAATCTAATTTTTAGTAACAACAAAGAGAAACATTTACTCACATTACACATCTTACAAAGGCTCAAAGAAAAAAAGTAATTATTGAATTTTAAAAAGTGTAGTTTATGAAGGATAAATTGGTATACTTGGGATATGTTCACCACAAGGGCCATAAGTGGTATGTGCTATAATTGAATGACCAACACCTAGGAGTGTGCATGAGGTTCAATTTTTCCATGGTTTAGCTAACTTTTATCATAGATTTATTCAAAGTTTCACTAGGATATGTGCATCCATAACTGAAACCATAAGGGGAGAAAAAGGGGTGTCTAATTGGAAAACCATAGTAGATAAAAGTTTTGAAATTTTGAAGATGTCACAAAGGAATTGGCATTACCATTTCACAATCATACAAATTTTTTCTAGTAGATTGTGATGTAAGTGGGACAACCATAGGAGCTATTATTAGAAAAGAGGATAGACCAATTGCATATTTTAGTGAAAAGATTAATGATGCTAAGAAGAGTTATTATGATTATGATCAAGAATTGTATGCCATAGTGTAAGATTTAAAGAAGAGGCATCATTATTTTCTTCCAAAGGAGTTTATTCTTTACATGAATCATCAAGATTTTAAATTTATTAATAGTCAAACCAAGCTTAACCAACAACACATGAAGTGGGTAGAATTCCTACAAGGGTATAATTTTTTTCATAAACATAGAAGTCGAACTTCAAACAAAAAATCAAATGTACATTATGTAGGAGAGAAGCTCTATTGACTAAAATGAGAGTTAAAGTAGTTAGATTTGATGATATGAAAGAGTTATAAGATGATGATTTGGAATTTAAGGATGCATGGAAAAACTGTTGGAACCCACTAGTATGGATATGGAACCATGTATGTGTTAAAAGGCGCAGGAAAATTGAGAGGGGGGGTGAATCAATTGTCACCAAATTCGAACACAAAACTTTAACACTTATCAATTTCACAACCACACTATTCTATTATTAAGTATGAACATGAAATGCAGATAACAGAAAGAAAAATTAACACAATGAACACTAGATTTTATGTGGAAAACTCAATGAGGGAAAAACCATGGAGATTATTAACTCACAATATAAAGTGATTGAAAAATTGAATACAACAGGCTCACTGCCAAGAATAGGACTCACTATCCAAATACAAAGGCTCATTGCCTACAAAAAGGACTTGTTCAACAAGGAGGATCACTACCTATAGATACAAAAGATAAAAAAAATATCCACCCCAACAATTTACATACATCCACATCCTTGATCAAAAGATTGCAGAAACCTTCAGCTCACTGCTTTCAGGAATCAACACAATAAAGTATTGTTGCTTCAACTCACTTTCACACAATTTTTCTCTTCACTTGTGGCTTAGTTCATTACTTTACATCATAATCCAATCCTTCGCATCTCTACTTTCATTTATACTATCTTCAACCTTAGAAGCATTCTTCAAGGTTGGCCACATATGCTTCATTTCATAAATTCAAACTAGGTCAGCAACTCAACATTCCCGCGATGGAAAAGAATGAGAGTGGACCAATTAAACACTTAACCAAGACCAAAAGAAACATCTCAGATCAACCACACACTTCCTTAATTAAATTTTACATTCTTCATATGAAGTGTAAACACCAGGTTGTCCAAGCCTAATGAAAACACAAATGAACATTGAAGTACATGCTTTCCAACAAGAAGATAACATGTGGACAATGTAAAATGATTCATCATGCATGGGAGTACATCTTAGATACTTCTAGATATATCCGAAGCAAGTGTAACAAACTTCAAACATAGAATTATTTCCAATAGTCCACCAAAAATTGAACATATCTGCCAAAAACTAGAGAACATCATTACAAGACATATTCCAAATCCAGAAGACCTGAAAAAAATAGTAGAGGACTGTACATCAGAAACATTTCTCCCAGTCCACAAATAACCAACTCTGCCAAAATAGTTCACACACCGGTGAACACAACTTTCACCTTGCATCAAACCAACACCCACAAATAAGGAGATATCACCAATAGATCACCAACAAAAAACCTTCAGATCCACACGAAGGAGATATCACCAATAGATCACCAACAAAAAACCTTCAGATCCACATGAGCATATGATCAACATAGAATAAATGTGGAGAAAATATTGGAGCACATTCTAAATACATACATAACTCTAACTTCACTCTTTATTAATTTTCTCAAAAGCTCTTGGTAACCCATCATTTCAACACATCTACAACATCATAAGGATAGCTCCATGCACTCACAAAATCTCAATAGTGTCTCAACTATCCATGCACAATCTACAACATACTAAACTGTGTTAACATCAATGACAACATTAATGACAACAACACCAAACTTGCTCATACTTGCAACAATCTCCCCCTTTTTCATTTATGGCAACACATTATGTGAAAAACCATCAAAGACCACATTCTCTTTTAAACAACCTACACAATATTCTGGGAGAACATCTTCTCTTTCTTTTCTACTATTTTTCACATGACTCTCTCTCCCCCTTTGAAATGAATGGAAAAGATCAAAATCTCTAATCACTCCCCATTAGGAGTGCACCCATTCAACTCATACTACAATAATTAAATCTTTCTAGTCACCTTGCAGAGTAGATCCATTCATTAGTCTAGATAAATGAAGAATCTGTGAATCCACTAGATTGATGCACCTCCATGTGCATCTAGTTTGGAGGGCCAATGACCCCCAACCTCTCCCTAAGATACTCAAAATTATCCTTCAGAAGAGCCTTAGTAAATATATCTACAATATGTTCCTTTGTTGACACATACTACAACCTGATTGTGTTCTCCAACACCTTCTCTCTAAGGAAATAATATCTAATAGATATATTTTTTGTTCTTGAATGCATTATTAGATTCTTTGAAATGTTTATAGCACTTGTATTTTCACAGAAAATAGGAATAGGCTCATCACATACCACTCCAATATCTTTTAGAGTTTACTTCATCACAAAACTTGTGTGCAACATGATGTTGTAGCAATATACTCTAATTTTGTAGTAGATAAAGAAACCAAATCCTATTTCTTACTTAATGAAGAAACTAATCTTCCGCCAAGAAAGAAATCACCTCCATTGGTTCTCTTTTGATCATCCACACAACCAGCCCAATCTGCATCATAATAAGCAAAGTGAAATCAACATCCTTGGGATACCATAAGCCATAATCTAGTGTACCTTTAAGATATCTGAATATCCTTTTTACAACTATAACATGTGCCTCTTTAGGATTTTCTTGAAATCTAGAAACTAAACATATTGCATGCATGATACTTGGTCTGGTACTAGTAAGATATAGCAGTCCACCAATCATAGATCTATATTTGCTCTGATAAGCTTTAGCAGATTCATCATCTTTACTCATCTTACATCTAGTCACCATAGGAGTACTAACCATTTTGGATTCATCCATTCCAAAAAAATTTAACAACTCTTTCACATACTTAGATTATAAAATGAATATCCCTTTATCAGTTTGATTTACTTGAAGACCAAGAAAGAAATTCAACTCACCAATCATGGATATTTCAAATTATTTTTCCATTTCCTCTACAAATATCTTACACATACTTTCATTTCCTCCAAAGATGTTATCATCAATTTATACTACTATCAACATTTTGTTACCTGGCACTTTGAAGTAGAAATTGTTGTTAGCAGAGAATTTTCCAAATCCTAGTTGTGTTGGTTATCTATCCAATCTTGCATACCATGCTCTAGGAGCTTGATTCAGTTCATGCAATGCCTTATTTAATTTACAAACCATGTCTGGTTTATCTGATAACTAAAATCCTTCAAGTTGTTCCATGTATACTTCTTCCAATAAACCATTCAGGAATGTTGACTTGACATCCATATGATATAATTTGAAATCCTTGTGGGAAGAAAATTCCAAAAGCATCCTAATAGCTTCCATTCTTACCATAGGGGAAAATGTCTCTTCAAATTTTATGCCTTCAACTTGTGAGTATCCCTTGCATACAAGTCTTGCTTTGTTTCTTATAACTTCACCATTTTCATTCAAATTATTCTTGAACACCCACTTTGAACCAATTAAATTCTTATTCATAGGTCTAGGAACTAGTTCCCATGTCTGATTCTTCTTTATTTTCTACAACTCTTCTTTCATAGCTCTAACCCAACTTTCATCTTCACATGCTTCATACAAAGACACAGGTTCTATTTTAGAAAGTAAGCACATATTTACCTGAGCTGCTACTTTACTTCTTGTATTCACACCTTCACTCTTATCTCCAATTATCTGTTCTTCCAGATGATTCTTCTAGACATACTTAGGAGTATTAATAGCAGGTTCTAGAGTTTCTTCTTCTTCTTCTTCCTCCTCCTTATTCTCTTTGGGTACTTGTCTACAAATAGGATCATCAGGTTCAACTTCACTTATCTCAACGGGTATGTGGATTCCCTCATCAACCTTCACATTAGCACTCTCAACAATCTTCCTCAATCTTTTATTAAAGCATCTATATACTTTGTTGGTAGTTGAATATCCAAGGAAAATCCCTTCATCACATCTAGCATCAAACTTCCCAAAATTTTCATCATCTCTTTTAATGTAACATCTACTTCCAAAAAACTTAAATTATTTCATAGTAGGAGCCTTACTAGTCCAAAGCTCATAAGGATTTTTTGTCTTGTTCCCTCTGATTTGAACTCTGTTAAGAACATAAATAGCAATGTGTATTATCTCTCTCCAGTACACATCAGGTACATTTGCTTCATTCATCATGGTTCTTGCAGCTTCCTATACAGTCTGATTCTTTCTCTCAACCACTATATTCTACTTAGGGGTTCTTGGAGTAGAAAAGTGTCTCTTTACGTCATTCTCTTCACAAAATCCATTAAACTCACTAGAAGTGAATTCTCCACCTCTATCAGATCTCAAACATTTGATTCTTAGGTTCACTTCATTTTCTACTTTTTCTTTCAACACTTTAAACCTATCCAGAGCTTGAGTCTTCTCTCTAAGAAAAGCAACCCATGTCATTCAATAATATTCATCAATAAGGAGCACGAAATACCTATCACCATTTAGGCTTCCTATTCTAGTAGGACCATAGAGATTTGTATGAATTAATTCTAGCATTCTGATAGTAGTTTTCTCTTTTCCTTTAAATCATCTTGTTTGTTTCCCTAACTGAAAAATCATAAAAACTGTATTAGCGGGCTTTATGATTTTAAGCAGACCTCAGACATCTCTTGAATTGATCCTGACCAAATTATCAAAGTTTACATGTTCCACTCTTTGGTATCACAATCAACTTTCATTAACTTGAGATACAAGGAATTGACCATCAACACCCTTAAGTTGATAGATGTTCCCATGAGTTCTCCTTCCTACAGTAACCATAGCTCCAAATCCTTTTTTGATCTCACAGGTATTATCCTGAAACAAAAGTTTAAAACATTTGCTACACATCTTTCCAACACTAAAAAGGTTATGCCTTAGACCCTTTACATAATATACATCATGTAACATCTAGCTACACAACCTTGAAGGGTAAGAGCCAAAAGAGGACAAAATAACTTTTTTTTGAAAACATAAGGAATAAATTGCACAATAACCAGTTGCCAATATGATAAATCGACAAAAAAATGGCCAAGCATGGCCGAATGCACTACCAAAAGGAGAGGGCTAATCCAATCTCTAGAGAAAATCTAAATAGGAGCAACAAAATAGCTCTAGAAATTTTGCTCTGGAACCCCCTGGTTCAGAACTTCCTACTCTGGAAATTCCTACTCTGGAACCTTTTGCTCCAAAACTTCCTACTCTAGAAATTCCTACTCTAGAACCTCCTACTCCGGAACCTCCTATTCTGGAACTTTGCAGTAGTGACACAGAATAGCAAACAGAAAGTACCGATGCACTAGAACTTTTGTAGACTAAAACATGAAGGAAATATACAACCATGGCTCTAATTTTTGCATGACAAATTTGAAGGAAAATCCATAAAGATCATTATAGTACAGGCTAGTCTGATACCAACACCAGAACTTGAAAACCAATAAAGAACATCACATTTCTTCTCATTAAATTATATGATTACATTTTCACTCTCAAGCGAGTACAATATTCATAAAGCAATATACATGAGTACAAAGGCATAGCCATGAATGAAATACATCAACATATAAGACAAGTACAAGAGGGATTAGCTCCAACTAGTACTCCAAAAGCCTGTACATCGGTCCCCAATGGCGGTGGCAATGTCTCCCTACCATGTGGACTCAAAAGAGGCCACCCCACCGTGCTCAGAGCTAGTCATAAGGCAAGGGTAACATATGGCCAACACTCACATTAGACATAGAGAAAACATAGAAATACAATGCATTAAGGCCAATGTCACAACATGAAGATGCTCATGCAATAATATGTCGAGTACTACTCATGACTACTAAGATACGATGTACTAGAGTGCTAACCGGATGGAATGTCATCATGTGTGCTTGAAGGGATGGCACCACACAGAATCAAATATTCCTCTCATATGGATGAATAGAACTCAATAATTCCCAAATCAATGCACTATAGATGGATAACTCAATGCCCTGCACACAGATAGGCCATCTCGAGTGCATCCTTAGCCTTTACAAGTGCTCGAGGCCATGCACGGTGACTCATTTTCTTATATTGTTTTACCCCATCTCGCTTAACCAAATGGGGAACCAAAATAAAATATGAAAAAATGAATAAACCATTAAAATCCATCATAAAATCCATTTAACATAGCCAAGAAAACATTGCTATGAAATCTTTCAAACAACTGATCTCATACACTCACAAGCAGATCAAATATATTCAAAAATTCATCACTAACAACATAAAGAACCAATCATATAGTCAACATAAAACTCATTAAATCATCTGGAAAAACCAATTTTAAATCAGATAAAATCTACCAAGTGGCAGTGGCACAAAACATAGTTTCAGCTATTGTTCAAATGCATGAGAAAGAGGCATAAAAATCTCATAAAAATTCAAAGTGCCCATATTAAAAATCAGACAACAACCCAGTTTAGATTTCGATGTTTCCATTTGTATTCTACCATTAATTTTTAATTTTATGACCCAAAATAAGGTGTTGTTAAAAAAAAAACACCATTTTATACATGGCTGGACAAAAAACATAAAAAAATGAAAGTGCCTGAATTAAAAATCAGAGAAAGACCCAGTTGAGATATGGACATTTTTACATGGAATCCAACTTTAGTTTTAATTTTTAATAAGAAGTTGAAGAGAAAAAAATATTATTTTTTTTACAAATTGGGAAAAAAGAGAAATGAAATGAAAGTGCCCAGAAATCTATTTTTCCAGCAACCCATTTTAGATTTATTGGAATGCACAAAAAAATTCCATAAGAAAATTACAGGGCATCAACTCAAATCCAAAAAAAATATCCTTCATCCCCAAAGTATTCATAAAAAGGAACAGATGAATAATTCTACCATAAGGAAATACAAAGCTTCCATTCCAAAGCTAAATTGCATTCAATAGCACCAAAAATTAAAGGGATTCAAAAACTACATAAAAATACCTCAAAATTGCCCCAAAATTGAAATGAGAGAATGCTCTAACTGTAAAGCACGACTGGATTACAAAATGGGACAGCAAGGAGGAAATGGCATGCCAAAATCAACAATCAAATGCCCACACAATCTTCTTAGCAAAAACTCCACATTTCTCCCCAACTCTGTCACACAATTCCTAGGGTTTTCCCTCTCCTTCCAA